>SJYC01136496.1:0-22725 GCA_006408675.1 Madoqua kirkii
GGAGGCCTAGCGTGCTGCGATTCATGGAGTTGCAAAGAGTCGGACAGGATTGAGCAACTGAACTGATACCCTTGGGATGACTTTGTACATGCTGTATCTAGTTGTAACACATTTTAAAAATGTTTTTCCTTTTTTTTTTTTTTGCTATATTTGGTTGAGAGGGTGGGAATGTTGCCTCCTCCAGCACCACTTCCCCGATGTAACCAATGCTAATAGTCTTGTGTCCATCCTTCCATTTTTTTTCTCCATGTTCATATAATAAGTAAACATTTATACACACATATGGAGTTTGGGGTGCAACATCTTAATGTCTTTATGGGAGAATGTTCCTCTCATCTCCCATTTACTATCATTTCTCCTCCCCTAGAGAGTAGGTTGATATTTAGTGTTCACCTGAATGAAAAAATAGTAGCCACAAAGGAACTTTCTTGATTCAGAAAAGATTGAGATGACTAGAGAGGCAATGTACTAAATAGAATCCAAGGGAGGCAGAGAGTCTTTAGCACGCCAACCCCACCCCTCACCTCATTGTAGTTCCCTTGTAGCTACACCCCAAACTCCATATGTACGGAGAAAAAGAGAAAGCTGGGCAGTCAGGCAAAAGGGAAGTTTAATAGAGGGAAATGAGAGGGGGACTGGCCCTTAAGGAGAACCAGTGTCCTCCCTTTCTGATGGGGTCTTTCTTATACCCCTGCCAATGAAAAATTCTCTGAAGGGATGGTTAATTTTTAGCCTGAGTTTGAATCCTGTGGTATGTAGCCAGAGGTCTGGAATTTGCTGGTCTCATAGCTTTGAGAAGGTAGATACCAGTGAGAAAAGAGAATGTTGTTTGGGCAATTTGGTCAGTCCCAAGGGTTACTGTGATTTTATTCTTTGTTTGCGAGGTCCACGTAATGAGCCATTTCAACCATAAGCCCTCATGTAACCCCTATCAGTGGATATCAGATTATTTGTAAAAAAAATTAGAGCGTATACCATCCAGTTCACTCCTGGAAATTTACAGGGAAAACTAATACTTTTCCCTGTAGATTCTTTTTTTTTTTTTTTTTATTCTTTAATTGGAAGATACAGGAAATTCTTGCATAGAGAACCTACTAAGTTGGATCATGTTTTGAAAAACATCTTCGACTAATTAACAAATATGTGTTACTTTCCACACTCACATTTTACACACACACTTTCATGGGAAAACTGGATAGGTATTTCCTGGGTGGTAGTTCTTGCTCTTCTTTCAGGAATAAAATTTTCAAATTCCAACATGACCCAGATTTGAAACTTGAGGGAGGCAGAGTTTCTGCAAAGCCACGTGAGTGCTTAATTAGTGCTGTTTCAGAGTGACTTTGATGCTTCATGTGAGGCCCTCAGAGAGCAGGGATGGATGGACACACTGACAACAACATACGTGATCTACTGAAGTTACCCCTTTTTATCATTTCGACCCTTTGAATTTAGAATTGTACTATGTATATTCTAACTATAGCCCAGAATTATCGCTCCACCCGAGGCCCAGGAATGGGGACAGGACAGTTTTGCTTGGGGTTCCTGCATTTAAACATCCACTGGGGACTTTGACCTTTAGCACTTTAGCAATTGTTTTCAGTCAGTTCACTGAAGCAGTGATTCTGTCTCCTCACTCACTGACTCAGTGTCTCTTTGCTCTATTTTCTGTTCATTCAGTAAAATGATATTTCCAATAAGAAAGAAAAGGCTGTGAGCCAGCCTGACTTTTCTAGCAGAGGAAGCGGAAGGTAAAGATAGTGAGCTGGGCCATGCGCTGAGCTGGAGGCGCCAGATGCTCTCTCTCAGGACACACCACAGTGACTGGGGAGAAGGAAAGGAAAGGGAAGTGGGCAAAGAGAGCCAAGAAAAATGTCTTCTGCTCGCTGCCCCAGGAGGCCAGAGGATTCTGTCCAAGGGCCTCTGGGACTCATCTGCTGGAGGACCTGCTTATCGGGCATGGGGACACCCAAAGCCCCACATGCTAGGCTCGCCGTCACCTTTTGCTTTTTTTTTTTCTTTAATATACTTTTCTGTCTCAACAATTAATTAGTTCTGGTAAGAGAAACCAAAAACTTGTGCTATTCCACCACCTTCTGGAAAGGATGGCTCTTAACTATCAGTCTGTCAGATGGTTAAAGTCAAAATAATCAAATCCTTACCTAAATGAGAAATTTACTAGTTCAAATGCAGTGACAGAGGCACCTTTCAAACAGCATGAAAAATCAGGGTAATCTCGTATCACAAAAAGAAAAAGGCAATTTCCTAGCAAGTGAACCAGAGACATGGAATACTGTGATCTAACTGATAAAGAATTTTAAGTAGCTGTTATGAAGAAATTCAATGAGCTACAAGAAAATTCAGGAAGACAGTATGATGGTCTCAAGAATAAGATTAGTGAACAAAACTACTTTACCAAAGAAGTTGTAAATGTGAAAAAGAACCAAACAAAAATTTGAGAACCCAATAAATAAGTTGAAGAATGCAGTATAATATGCTGGAGATAGAGCAGATCATGTAGAAGAAAGGATTAGTGATCTCAAGACAGGAATATAGAAATGACTCAAGTGGAAGAGGAGAGAGGACTAAGATTTTTAAAAAGTAGAGAAACTTTATGAGAACAATCTGACTACATTAGAAAAGCCAGCATAAGAATAATTGGCCTCCAAGAAGAAGAAAGAGACAGAGGAGAAAGAGACAAAACATATTTAAAGAAATAATAGCTGATAGAGTCTCAAACCTAGAAAAAGAATCAAATATTCAAATCTACAAAGCTAACAGGACACTTTACTATTGCAACACAAAAAGACTTTCCCCAAGAGATATTATATTAAAATTGTCAAAAGTCAATGACTTTCAAAGGCAGACAGGGGAAAAATACATTAACCTATAAATGTATCTTGGGCTTCTCTGGTGGCTCAGAGGTTAAAGCGACTGCCTGGAATGTGGGAGACTTGGGTTCAATCCCTGGGTCAGGAATATCCCCTGGAGAAGGAAATGGCAACCCACTCCAGTACTCTTGCCTGGAGAATCCCATGGAGGGAGGAGCCTGGTAGCCTATAGTCCATGGGGTCACAAAGAGTTGGACATGACTGAGCAACTTCACTTTCACTTTTCTGTATCTTGATTAAGCTATCAGCAGATTTCTCAGTAGAAATTCTATAGGCCAGAGAGAATGGAATTAAATATTTCAAACAATGAAATATAGGGACACCTCTGGTGGTCCAGTGGTTAAGAACCTGCCTTCCAATGCAGGGGATGTGAGTTCAGTCCCTGGTCAGGGAACTAAGATGATATGTGCTGCAGGGCAACTAAGGCCCAGGGTCACAATAACTGAGCCCGTGCACTCTAGGGTCCACGCTCCACAACAAGAGAAGCCTGTGGGCCACAAGCAGAGAAGCCCCTGTGTGCTGCAATTAGAATGCCTGCTGCAACAAGGAACCCAGTGCTGCAACAAAGGCCCAGAGCAGCCAAAAGAACCTAATGAAAGACAAAGATTATCAGCCAAGTTGTTTTTGGCAGTTTTCCTTCAGATATGAAGGAAAAGTAAAATCTTTCCCAGACAAACAAAAGCTAAGAGAGGTCACACCACTGAACCTGCCAAGAAATGTTGAAAGGAGCTATTCAAGCTGAAACAAGAAGTACACAGAACTCTGGTTAAGGTGATAAATGGTCAGAATTAGAGCACTGTAACTTGCTTTTCAAATACTGTATTAGCTGTTACCTATAGCACAAAAGTTAAAAATCACTAAAGACAACTTACAGCTACTACATTTTGGCAGTGAAGTTACAGCCTAAAAAGAGACAATCTGTGATATCAAGAATATAAAAAGGGAAAAGTTAAAGGATGAAACTTTAATAGGAGCATGAAGGAAAAATTCTATCAGAAGAAAAAGGCCTATTAAGAGATATTCTCTGTAAACCTCATGATAACTACAAAACAAAAATGAGTCGAGATAGGAAATATTTTTTTAAAAGG
Organism: Madoqua kirkii; assembly: GCA_006408675.1. NCBI lineage: Eukaryota > Metazoa > Chordata > Mammalia > Artiodactyla > Bovidae > Madoqua > Madoqua kirkii. The sequence continues at coordinate 3,977 of SJYC01136496.1, forward strand.
AGACTGAGCAAATCATCATGGAAAACCATCAGCTTCAAAGGTAAACAGAAACAGAAGGACAAAGAAACAGTAGAGAAACAGACTAATCATCCCCTGCCCACCCTGTCAATGCTGATGTTCCACAGACGGGTGGCTGACAAATACTTGTAAATAGTGATGACATGGAATCCTAAACTCCCTGACCTCTGCCTTTAAAGTCCAAGACACTGATGTACACATAAGTTCATTTTCCTTTCGATCTTCATTCCCAAGCCCTGATGTAGAATGCTGGGAGCTACGTTGGCATACACAAAGAAATTCCTTTGCACTAACTGGAGGTAAAAGTTTCTCCATAAAATCTAGAGTTTAATCCCCACCCCAGGCCTTCTGGCATTTGGAGAGCTCCCTCAAGGGCAATGTCCCCAGTTCTCATTCCTTAACCTAATGAGAGGAAAAGCCATGGGTGCAAAGAAGAACCAGAGAGGAAAAGAGAGCACACCCTCCCAGGAAAGGAGGGGGTTAAGACCTGGGGCCCCTTTTTAATATGCATGGAGCTTAGGGGCTTCCAGTCCCTGGAGAATGTAGTCTTCCACTTGATTTTTCATTTTTTTCTAAGTTTTAAAGATTGACATGGCAAGATCAACATCCTTATCCTGATCTCAGTTATGGCCCTGGATATAATTAGCCCAAAGAGGCTGGGTTTATCACCCTTTTAATAACAACACCTTTCAATTAAAGAATTGATCATTGTTTGTGATGTGACATTAGCCCATACATGGGGTGTTGGAATAGAAAATTTGATAGAGCCAAGGTGATGTTTCTCAGAGCTAATCATTTCAACAGTCATCACCTCTGAATAGCATTTCACTAAAACTGATTTATGGGCTTCCCTTGTGGCTCAACTGGTAAAAAATCCACCTGTAGTGTGGGAGACCTGGGTTCGATCCCTGGGTTGGGAAGATTCCCTGGAGAAGGGAAAGGCTACCCACACCAATATTCTGGCCTGGAGAGTTCCATGGACTGCACAAAGAGTTGGACACGACTGAGAGACTTTCACTTCACTTCAAAACTGATTTATACTTTTCAACCCTATAATTTGGCCTCCACTCTCACCACACTACTAAAATAGCTGTCCCCAAATTCCCCAATATCCTCTGTGCTACTTTAGCCCTTAATCTTGACCTCTTAGCAGATTCATCATGGTTGGCCACTCCCACTCCTTCCTTCTTAAAACCCTCTCCTGCCTCGGTTCCTGTGATGCCTCACCCTCCTGGTGCTCCTGTTCCTTCCAGGCTCTCCCTTCTCTGTTCACTTTTTGTCTGTTTTTGCACATTCCCATTTCTCTGCCCATCCTGTCAATGTTGATGTTCCTCAGGACTCCATCCTGGGCCTCATCAGTTTCACTCTATGGTTGTTCCCTAGACAGCCTTATCCACTAGTCAGTAGCTAGGGCATCTTAAGGCCAAGATCTATGTCACTCATTTATATCCTCAGTCCCAGACACTCTTCAGGCCTGTGAATGTGACCCATGATTCTCAACTTCTACCTCCTCCAGAAGGATTATGAGAGAAAAAACTAAGAATATATTCCAGGTCCTAAGAATAAAAGTGGAGAAGAATCTCCTTTCCAGTGGTAATGATCATTTGAAGTCCTGGAATAGATATATCTGGTACTTTGGGACCGTGTCACCTTGCGCAGTTTCAGAACCACAAATGGTAAATGCCATAATGATGAGTCACAATTCTCTTTCAGTGTGCTTTTCCAACCATGGCATAAAGGTTACAAAAAGCCTCTTGACCCAGCACAACAAACAGTGTCGTCTCCCAGTTTCCCCCTCCGCCCAACATCATACCCATCTAGGCCATATGTCAGACCGTAGGGAACGGCACTGGAGAGCTGGGACTATCAACCTGTTGTGAAGACCTTGCCTCCTGCCCTGGGGAGCATGTGCCCTCTTCCCTGAGAGATCTTGACCCCTTGTAACTTTTCATTCAGAGGTGCAGGTAGACTAGGCTTCATTACCTGTGTTAGGTATTGCGTTTCTCCCCTAGTCCAGCACCCAGAGGGTAAACAACTAAATTATATAGCTGCCACATGACAATCGGGAGGAATGGGAAAGCCCTCTAAGGAAATAAGGAAAGCTCTGTGCAATAAGGGCAGTGGGTATCTGTAATATCGTTTGATGCAGAGTGCCAGAAAATGAGACAGGGGAAAATCCCCACGTAACCTGGGAAACTCAGGCCTATCAGCAAACATGACCACACTGCAGACGAAACAGTATCCCCATATCAAAGAAGAGAGTGTCCATAGAAGAGGCGAGTCATGATCAACTAGAGCAAAAGAGTCTCTCAAAGGAAAGACTGTAGATGCATCCTTGTTGAGGGGAGAGTGAGGCTAGATCACAACACTACACAGCAAATGTTCTGAAGTGCGACTGAACTGAGTCGTCCTGGCTCCCTCACTGAACTGAGTCGTCCTGGCTCTCTCACTGAACTGAGTCGTCCTGGCTCCCTCACTGAACTAAATCGTCCTGGCTCCCTCACTTCCTAGCTCTGGAGCCTTGGGCAGTTAGTTACCTAACTGCGCTGAGTCCCACTTTCCTCATCTAAAATGGGAACGATGGCAGTGCCTGCCCCACAGAACTGTTGTGAGCATGAAGGGATGCAACACACACAAAGTGCTGGGCAGGTGCCTGCAAAAGGTCAACTGACAATAAGAGTTAGCTGCAAGTGTTCCTTATGTTATTGTTAATGCTAATAAGCCACTTGTCCTAGACAGATGTTTAATCATATTTATTCATTCAATAAATATTTATATCAAGCACCTGTTATATGGGAGTTCAGGTCACAAACATGACCTGCATGGTCCCTGTTTTTGACTGAGGTGGTGCATTGTTCATCAAGCTTCTCAGTGGCTAAAGTGAAATATCACTCAAATATTTCTGCCCCATGTTAAGTCCACTCAAAGCTGTTTTGATCCAAGTTTGACTTCCCCTGTACATTTGCCTGCAGGAAGAGTGCACTGGTCCAACACTGTACAGAATGGTTTCTCCTTGTAAATTAGTGTAATGAGTCTGCATTCTAAAGCAATCCCTGGGGAGTCTGAGCTTACTTCTAGGGGCCAATCAACACTCTGGAGCTCTGATTCAGTTAGGTGTCTGGTGGATTAAGTGACAGACCCCAGGTTATAATGAATGCCACCCTCCAGGGTCCTGTTTCCCCCTTGTCTTTTCACCTGATGAAACTTCCCAACCCTGGAGACTCTGCCCAGTGAGCTGGCATTTGCCTGTTTTCATGTGCAGACAGCTGAGGCATGGGATGGCAAAAGCCCTAAGCTTGGACTCAAAAATTCACTCAGTCATGTCCAACTCTTTGCGACCCCATGGACTGTAGTCTATCAGGCTCCTCTCTCTCCATGGAATTCTCCAGCAAGAATACTGGAGTGGGTAGCTTTTCCCTTCTCCAGGGTATTTTCCCAACCCAGGGATCGAACTCAGGTCTCCCTCACTGCAGATTCTTTACTATCTGAGCCAACAGGGAAGCCCAAGAATACTGAAGTGGGTAGCCTATCTCTTCTCCAGGGAATCTTCCCGACCCAGGAATTGAACTGGAGTCTCCTGCATTGCAGGCAGATTCTTTACCATCTGAGCCACCAAGGAAGCCCTGAGGAACTCCAACTGAGCCCCAACTCCACCACACCTAGCTGCCTGACTCTGGGCAGGACACTCAGATGCAGGGGCCTCATTCCCCAGGGCAACTGACAGGATTCGATAGTAGAATGTATGTGAAAAGGCACTGGTGGCCTCATACAGAAGGCAGGTGGAAGAATCACAACCGTGGGATCCCTGCCACCTCCCTGGAGCACTCTGGCTTACCCAGTCTGGGGGAGGGGAGGCCTGAGTTCCTCCAGCTTCAGGGAAGAGCTGACCACTGGGGAGGACAGAGCTGCTCCAAGGTCATCGCTGTAGGACCCAAATGAACCAGTACAGGTGGAGTAGTGAGCCACCTGTTGATGTCATATGAAGGCCCTTGGCGCTTTCTTGAGCCAAAAGAACTCCCTCACCTGCCTGTTAACTCTCAGGGTTAGTCACTCACTACTTGAGGGATATCTTAGGTGTATTACATGAATTAAGATATAACTGATCTGTTAGGCCACAGATTAGCTATAGAATACATGAATAGAGAGAAAGCTGTGTAATCCACAGTGGAAATCCTTTGATGGTTTCTACTGATAATCAATTACACAATTCTTCATGTGATTTCCAAAGCCTTGCATGGTCTGTCCTGCCAACCTTTCTCAAGGATCTTTGTGCCACAGTTACTGCACTAGGACCACGTGGCCTTCAACTCATTGAATGGACCCAGTTTTTCCTCTCTCAAAGCCTTTGCACATGCCACCAGCATCAGTCAGGTTGCATACACATGTGCGTGCTGTACTAAGTCACTCAGTCGTGCCAAACTCTTTGCGACCCTATGGACTGTAGCCTGCCAGGCTTCTCTGTCCATGGGATTCTCCAGACAGGAATACTGGAGTGGGTTGCCGTTTTCTTCTCCAGGGGATCTTCCTAACCCTTCCTAACTCTGGTAAGCCAGAGTGCTCCAGGGAGGTGGCAGGGATCCCACGGTTGTGATTCTTCCAGACTGAAGCCAGGTCTCCTGCATTGTAGGCGGATTCTTTACCACTGCACCACATGGGAAGCCCATATGTGTGTGTGTAGGTATGCATACATATATATACATAAAACAAGCATACACATACCTATATAGATATGCCTATATACATATATTAGAGAAGGAAATGGCAACCCACTCCAGTACTCCTGCCTAGAGAATTCCATTGTCAGAGGAGCCTGGTGGACTGCTGACCATGGGGTCACACACAGTTGGACATGACTGAAGCGACTTAGCAGCAGCAGCAGCGTATATATATATACATACACCTACACATATTCCTGCATACAAACATACACACAATATGTGCACAAAAAAATTCTTTTAAGAGATTGGCTCAGTCAGTTGTGCAGGCTGTGAAAAGTCCAAACTCTGAAGGGGAGTAACCTAGAAAAATAGGATTTCTGTTACAGTTTTGAGACAGAATAATTTATTCCTCTTTAGGAAACTTCAGTTTCTGCTCTTAAAGCCTTCAGCTGATTTTGAGGCTCACACAGTGTCAAAGGCTCTCTCCTTTCCTTGAATTCAGCTGATGTTAACCATACATACAAAATGTCTTCACAGCAACACCTACCCTAGTGTTGGACCAAACAATGGGCGCCATCACCTCACTGAGCTGATACATATACGCAACCATCACACTGCCCCTCTGTATGGGACTTCACCTCCCTCCCTCACCTGACTGGTACCTTCTTGCCTGCTGATGTCAGTGTGAGTATCACTTCTTCAGGAAACCAAATCTTCCCATCACCATATGTCACAGCTGTTCTGTCTCTTAGCACCTTTCATTTTAGTCCTCTGTTGCCCTGATCCAGTTCTACGTATACCTTGAGTCTGCTTATTTCCTCACTATATCTCCCCACCTGATCCTAGCTCCATTAGGGCAAGGCCATGTAGGTTCTGGTCGCCACTGAAGGCTGCGCTAGCCCATAGAGGATTGTCAGGTACCTTCAAAAAGGCTACCTTCCTTCAGGGGGCTGTGCTCCTCACTGGTCAGGGCCTGGGGAACAAACTGGGCTTCTACTGCCTGAAAGCCCCTATGCAGGATTCAAGCCATGCAGCCAGGCAGAATGGAAGACAGTGCCTGCATGAGAAGGTAGGATGAGTGAGTGTCCCTGACACAGTTGAACAGGGCGCATGTGCTGGGATGCTTAGATTTCAACTTGAGAAAAAGACATGTAAAATCATAAGGAACTTGGAGGTGAGGGAGCAGGATTTAGGACTGTGTGTGGGAAGGGAGGTGGGATTCAGGCAGCAAGAGGGGCTTAGTGGGGGTAGACAGAAGATTAAAGGATGAGAGAAATACATCAAAGAGGAGGACCGCTAGTAGGAGGAAGGACACAGTGGGGGTGTCAGTGGCAACTGGCAATTGGAAAGGACACAGAAACATACCCCATAAAAATTAGAATAGATGCCGGGGGATACCTAATTCCAGAAACCCTCAATGGCAGGCACTGTCCAACAAGAGGACACACTAGAATCCCCAAGAAGGGGCATACTTACTTCATAAAAGCAACGACTCATTATCATAGTATTCCAAGTTTATACTTTGAGGAAAGCTTTGAAAACTTCTTATTTTCTTAATTCAAAATAAAGAGCATGAATCTTTACATGGGCCTTAGTGGGAGTGTCACTGAAAGCCATGCTGACTTACTGGAAAAGGCTACATGATATAGTGGCTTTAAAATCAGATTTTTGCCAGGCTCCTCTGTCCATGGGGTTTTCCAGGCAAGAGTACTGGAGTGGGTTGCCACTTCCTTCTCCATTAAAATCAGATGACTGGGATCAAATCCCAGCTCCACCACTTAAACTAACTGTAAGTGTTTGTTAGCCTTGGGCGAGTTTTTGACAGTATCGATGCCTCTGCTTCCGAATTTGTTATATAGAGAAAAATTGGTGGTTACCCAGGAGAGGCCCTGCATTAAATGAGCTGAGCTGTAAAAGTGTTTAATAGAGTCTGACACCTATTAACAGCTAAATAAGTGCTAGTGATAGATATTATCATGATGATTATAACTCCTACCCAACCAGTCCTTTGTTTCCAGCCTTACGTTTTCTGACTTCTCTAGCCCAAAACATTACAATGGAGACTTGAGCAAAGAAAGATTTTTTTGACTAGGTCACAGAAGGGGAAGAATATTGATATCTGAGGTTTGGCAGGAATGCTATAAACACTAACCCATTATTCCAACTTAGTGTCAGCTGAAACTTCCTTTAGGCACCAGGGCATATCCAAACCTGACCTGATTAAACAACAATACATTTCTTAAATGCTTGTGAAAAAATGTAGTATATTCTGAGAGGGTAACAGGCAGGAAGGCCAGGGATCTCCAAACTGAAGAAATAGGCTGCAAATGTTATATATTTTTTATCTCTCTCTTAACAGGCAGGAGGAAACAAACTAGTGATATATATATTTTTCCATTCTCTATACAAACAAGAGATGGCAACAGTGAACATCAACATTCTAGGAATCAGTGAACTAAAATGGACTGGAATGGGTGAATTTAATTCAGATGACCATTATATCTACTACTGCGGGCAGGAATCCCTCAGAAGAAATGGAGTAGCCATCATGGTCAGCAAAAGAGTCTGAAATGCAATACTTGGATGCAGTCTCAAAAATGACAGAATGATCTCTGTTTGTCTCTAAGGCAAACCATTCAATATCACAGTTATCCAAGTCTATGCCCCAACCAGTAACACTGAAGAACCTGAAGTTGAATGGTTTTATGAAGACCTACAAGACCTGTTAGAACTAACACCCAAAAAAAGATGTCCTTTTCATTATAGGGGACTGGAATGCAAAAGTAGGAAGTCAAGAAACACCTGGAGTAACAGGCAAATTTGGCCTTGGAATGCAGAATGAAGCAGGGCAAAGACTAATAGAGTTTTGCCAAGAAAATGCACTGGTCATAGCAAACACCCTCTTCCAACAACACAAGAGAAGACTCTACACATGGACATCACCAGATGGTCAACAATCAAGAAACACCTGGAGTAACAGGCAAATTTGGCCTTGGAATGCAGAATGAAGCAGGGCAAAGACTAATAGAGTTTTGCCAAGAAAATGCACTGGTCATAGCAAACACCCTCTTCCAACAACACAAGAGAAGACTCTACACATGGACATCACCAGATGGTCAACACTGAAATCAGACTGATTATATATTATTTGCAGCCAAAGATGGAGAAGCTCTATACAATCAACAGAAACAAGACCAGGAGCTGACTGTGGCTCAGATCATGAACTCCTTATTACCAAATCAGACTCAAATTGAAGAAAGTAGGGAAAACCGCTAGACCATTCAGGTATGACCTAAATCAAATCCCTTATGATTATACAGTGGAAGTGAGAAATAGATTTAAGGGTCTAGATCTGATAGATAGAGTGCCTGATGAACTATGGATGGAGGTTCATGACATTGTACAGGAGACAGGGATCAAGACCATCCCCGTGGAAAAGAAATGCAAAAAAGCAAAATGGCTGTCTGGGGAGGTCTTACAAATAGCTGTGAAAAGAAGAGAGGCAAAAAGCATAGGAGAAAAGGAAAGATATAAGCATCTGAATGCAGAGTTCTAAAGAATAGCAAGAGGAGATAAGAAAGCCTTCTTCAGCGATCAGTGCACAAAGGCCAAGTTGGGCCAAAAGTTTGTGCAGGGCTGAGGTTCAGCCAGGCAGCCTAGAGAACACCTGCCCTTCCGGGCTGTGTTAATGAACTGGAAATGCACGACTCTAAGTGAGAAAAGCATGTCACATACTCCAGGATTGATGTCAAAGGGGAAACATCACAAAGACACTCAAAAGGGTGTTCTTATTATTCCTGATGAAAGCAGAGGTTGTTGTTACTGTTTTTCAGTCGCTGAAGTTGTGCCTGAAGTCTTTGTGACCCCATGGACTGTAGCCCTCCAGGCTCCTCTGTCGGTGGGATTTCCCAGACAAGAATACTGAAGAGGGTTGCCATCTCCTCCTCCAGGGGATCTTCCAGACTCAGGGATCGAGCCTGCGTCTCCTGCCTAGGCAGACAGATTCTTTCTCACTGCACCCCCAGGAACGCAGAGGGATGAAGAAAAGTGGCCCCGCGTGAACACACTGTGGCCCCGAGACGGTCCTGTGCCCTGCAGGCTCAACGGCTCTCCCAGAGGACCGGCCACAGGGCGAGGACCCCAGGTGAGTCTCCCACTCGGGATGTGGCTCTGCTCTGAAAGCTTTCAGCATCACCTGCACCCTCAGGAGGATGGAAGGTTCACAGCCAAGCTGAAAATAATGTCTGATAATAATAACTGTGCGTGTTTAAAATGTAATCCAACCAAGATGTAAGGCTGTCTTGGTATTTCCCAATAAAGAGAAAAAAAGATTTTCTCATTTTTGAATTCTATCTCAGGAGTATCATAATCTAAGGCTGCTGCTGCTGCTAAGTCACTTCAGTTCAGTTCAGTCCAAGCTGAAAATAATGTCTGATAATAATAACTGTGCATGTTTAAAATGTAATCCAACCAAGATGTAAGGCTGTCTTGGTATTTCCCAATAAAGAGAAAAAAAGATTTTCTCATTTTTGAATTCTATCTCAGGAGTATCATAATCTAAGGCTGCTGCTGCTGCTAAGTCACTTCAGTTCAGTTCAGTTCAGTCGCTCGTGTCCGACTCTGCAACCCCATGAATCGCAGCACGCCAGGCCTCCCTGTCCTTCAGTCGTGTCCAACTCTGTGTGACCCCATAGACGGCAGCCCACCAGGCTCCCCCATCCCCGGGATTTTCCAGGCAAGAATACTGGAGTGGGTTGCCATTTCCTTCTCCAGTGTATGAAAGTGAAAGTGAAGTCGCTCAGTCGTGTCTGACTCCTAGCGACCCCGTGGACTGCAGCCTACCAAGCTCCTCCATTCATGGGATTTTCCAGCCAAGACTACTAGAGTGGGGTGCCATTGCCTTCTCCTAATCTAAGGCTAGGTGAACCCAAACGGTAAAAGCAAAAAAAAAGGGGGGGGTTGATAAAGACCGGATCAATGTAAGATATATTTTGGCAGGGATTTCCAACACATGTTCGTTAAAAAAGCTGTACTAATTGGAAGCTTTGCTTCTTCCATGTGAAAGCAGCTAATAAGAAGTAGATGGCAGCAGAATCAGGCACCAGAACCCCACAAGGAAATTACAGATGTAATAGATACCTCTGGGTGCATACAAGACTTTTAAATCTAAATTGAATCTTTATTTAGAAATCAATTTATGTGGGGAGACTCTTCGCCCAAGGGTATTTGTTTGTTACTTTATGAATGTTTCAAGCCAGCAGCTTTTTTCTTAAGGTTATGAACGACTCTGACTAAATAAAATATGAGGATAGATTTTTGTAATAAATATCTCTGACATTATCTATTTATTTGTCCATTGAAATGTGCAGGCTTTATCTAAAACAGTTATTTAACTATCACACTATTTTATGAAATAAAACTGTCTCTAAATGACCAATTTCCCCTATGCCCTCCAAAGGAGCTAAAGTAGAGAGACTTTATCCTGGATAATAGGAAGTTAGTCTGACCTCCCTCCACCTTCCAAGGTAAAAAAAACTACTCAGATTACTTAATCTCTATTACCCATAGTAAAATATTACGTGTGTGTGTACTTAGTAGCTCAGTCATGTCCAACTCTCTGCAGGCCCCTGGACTGTAGCCCACCAGGCTCCCCTGTCCTTGGGGTTCTCCAGGCAAGAATCCTGGAGTGGGCTGCAGTTTCTTTCTCCAGGGGCTCTTCCTGGCCCCGGGAATGGAATCCCCATCTCTTGCGTCTCCTGAATGGGCAGGCACATTCTTTACCACTAGCACCACCTGGGAAGCCCAAAATATCACAGTTTCTATTAAAGAACAAGATAGACATTTTCCTCTAGAGCTTTTACCAACTGCCCATTTTAAAACCAGACTGCAATATCCTGAAAAAAGAGGGGCCATACTTCAGGCAGAATCAGCTCTAGAGGAAGGCTGGCAGGGGGCTGGGGAGGGGGGCCAGCAGGTGAGCAGGGAGAGAAACTCGCTTTCTGACTCAGACAGGACCAGAGTGGGGCAGCTGCTTCGGCCTGGGGCGGCAACAAAGCCGATGGTCAGCAGTCCACACTACAGAGTTCTTTTTCCTTAATTTTTTAAAATCTATTTTTTTATTTTTAATAGGAAGATAACTACGTTACCCAAGATTTTTCAATTATGCTGCCTCTTGGACTCCCTGAGATGGTGCAACAGGTAGACTTTGCAAAATGCAATGAGACAAACTCAAGTATCTGCGAGAAAATGTGGAAATCGCCAGTGCAACTGCTATATCAAATAATAAGGTAATGACTGAAAGACGAATTGTTTAGACTATAATCACCACAGATTTGAAGTGCTGCATGTATGACTCTTTCTCCCTCAGAGGTCAAGGTTTAGAAACAGCCTTCAAAGTCCAGTTTCTCTTGATCATTGAGTTGGATACTGAAGGTTCTTTTTTTTCCAGGCAAAATTCCTGCTGTGGTTGAGAATTTCTTAATTACATTTTTAAGCTTTGTGCTATCATGGCAGAATACTGCAGAAAGTAATTATGGAGCTAATAAAAAAATGGAAACCTTTATTTTGGTTTGTTTTCCCAAAAGCATACAAAAAATGCAAAATTATAAACGCAGATGTAAGCGATTTACTCCACATTTGTCTCAGCAAATTAAAATGCCATCTTCCCTTTATGAAGAAAATGTAGATAGTAACAGTAGAGCGCAGCAAGGTAAAAGAGTAAGACTACGGTGGAATGTCAATCCAAAATCACTATGGGATTAAGTAAAAGCTAAAATATGACATAGCTAAGTAATTTCCCAAAACATGTTATGATTAACACTATAGCAAATGTTTGCGGTAGAAATTTTGGAAAACAAAAGAAACCCCTAAGAGAATAAAAAGAAGCACCCAAAAATCCAATATTCAAAATTAGAGAAAATTGAGGACTTCCCTTGGCGATTCAGTGGTTAAGATTTTACCGTCCAATGCAGGAGTAGGGGTTCCATGCCTAGTCAGGAAGCTAAGAGAATTTGATCATATGCCTCCTGGCCAAGCAACGATACATAAAACAGACGCAATATTATAACAAATTCAATAGACTTTAAAAATGGTGCACATCAAAAAAAGCTCTGAAAAGTTAACACTTGAATATACACTTTCATTCTTTTTTCCAGTCCCATGTAAAGCATTTTGGTTTTCTTTTTTTTAATTTTTAATTGGAAGGTGATTGCTTAACAAGGTTGTATGGATTTCTGCCACGCAACGGGTTGGATCAGCCGTAAGTATGCGGACGGCCCGCGTGGAGCCTGCCTCCCACCCTCGCCCCGTCCCAGCCTCTGGGCTGCCGCCGAGCCGGGCTGAGCTCCCCGTGTCTACAGTAGCTTCCTATTAGCTGCCTGTTTCACACACGGCGACGCATCCGCATCAATGCCATTCTCTCAGTTCGTCCCACCCTCTCCTGCCCTCACCGTGTCCACAAGTGAGGACACAGTCTGCGTCTCTATTTCTGCCCTGCAGATAGGTTCATCAGTACCATTTTTCTAGATTTCAACACATGCGTCATTATACGATTTTTATTTTTCTCTTTCTGATTTACCTCACTCTGTATAACAGGCTCTAGGTTCACCCTCCTCCCTAGAATTGACTCAGTGTCATTCCTTTTTACAGCTGAGTCATACTCCTTTGTGCATATTTACCACAACGCCTTTACCCACTCATTTGTCCATGGACATCTAGGTTGCTCCCATGTCATAGCTATTGTAAACAGTGCTGGAAGGAACACTGGGGTACATGTACCTTTTTTAAATTACGGTTTTCTCAGGGTATATGCCCAGTAGTGGGTTTGTTGGGTCATATGGTAGTTTTACTCCTAGTTTTTAAAGAAATCTCTACACTGGTCTCATGGTGGCTGTATCAGTTTACATTTCCACCAGTAAACTTCCCCAACAGTACGAGACGGTTCTTTTCTCCACACCCTCTCCAGCATGTATTGTTTGTAAACATTTTGATGACGGCCATTCTGACTGGTGTACAGTGATACCTCATTGTCTTTTGATTTGCATTTCTCTAATAATCAGCGATGCTGAACACTTTTTCATGGGTTTGCTGGCCATCTGTATGTCTTCTTTGGAGAAATGTCTGTTTACATCTTCTGCCCGTTTTTTGATTGGGTTGTTTGCTTCATATTGAGCTGCATGAGCTACCTGTATATTTGGGGGATTAATCCTTTGCCAGTTGCTTCATTTGCAATTATTTTCTCACATTCTGAGGGTCATCTTTTCATCTTGTTTATGGTTTCCTTTCCCAAGCAAATACTTTTTAAGTTTAATTAGGCCCCATTTGTTTAGTTTGGTTTTCTTTCCATTACTCCAGGAGGTGGATCATGGATTTGCTGCAGTTCACGTCGCATACTGTCCTGCCTACATTTTCCTCTAAGAGCTTCACAGCTTCTGGCCTTACAGTTGCGTCTTTAACCCATTTTGAGTTTATTTTTGTGTCTGGTGTTGGCAAGCGTGCTGGTTTCATCCTTGTATGCGTAGCTGTGCAGCTTTTCAGCCCCAGTCGTGAGGAGATGTCTTTTTCCCACTGTAGGTCCTCGCCTCCTTTGTGAAGGTAAGATGCGGGCTTCCGGCCTCTCGCTGCTGCTCCGCTGGTCTGTATTTCTCCTCTTCACCCCCGAGCCATCAGGCAGCCCCTTGCTCTTGGCTGCACGTCTGCTCAATCATTTACTGGTGTCTGACTCTGCAACCCAGTAGCCTCGAGCCCACTAGGCTTTTCCGTCCATGCAATTTTCCAGGCAAAAATACTGGAGTGGGTTGCTGTTTCCTGCTCCAGGGGATCTTCCCAACCCAAGGATTGAACACGCTCTCTTGCATCTCCTGCATTTCAGGCTGATCTTTACCGCTGAGCCACTGCCAAATTGATTAAACAAAAATAGTCTCTACTTGTCCTTCCATTTTTCCAACTAACAGTCACGCTATTTCTTTATATTTATTTGTCATATGAATTTCTTGCTTTCCCGATTGCCTGTCCGTTTTTCTAGTGGGCTGTTGAATTTTTCCTTACATAAGGATATTCTATCTATATTATTAAGACTTTTAAAAATATTATAATTCAGGTGGTTTTATCCAATCTGTCACTTGAGTTATAACCTTTCTGATGCTTTTTAACATACAACGTTTCGGGATTTTTAGATAATAAACTTGTCGGTATTTTCTAATCTTTTGCTTCATTTATATGCTTAGACTGGCTTTTCTCACTCCCAAGATCATATAAATATTTACATTGTCTTCTTAATATTTACAAATAAATCCACTGTATTCTAATGGATTTGATTTCTAACATTTATTCCATAATCTACCTAGAATTTATGTTGGCAATGCAAAATTTTAACTTTATTCCTTCCCATATAACTAAACTCTGGACCAAATAACTCCTATTTATTTGATCTTTGACACTCTTTTTTGAAACAGCGGAACACTTTCTTCAAACAAAATCTTACATGAGAAGCCACTGTATGTCTTACAAATAGAAGTGGTGCCTTGTCCATTGAACCAGAAGCAGGAAGAAGGGAAGAGAGGAGGGAATTTTCTGTTCAGCCTTCAAGACCTCTCAGGACACCATTTGCAAATCATTTTCCACCACCAGATTTGAAACATCACTATTATGTTATAGGAGAAGGAAATGGCAACGCACTCCAGTATCCTTGCCTGGAAAATCTCATGGACAATGGAGCCTGGTGAGCTGCAGTTCATGGGGTCCAAAGAGTCAGGCACAACTGAATGACTAACACACTAACGCTATTATGTTATATGAACTACCTGAATGGGGACGTTCGAATCTGTCCATTTTATTCTAGTCATCTGTTCCTATATGCTTCATCAGTTCAGTCCAGTCACTCAGTCATGTCCGACTCTTTTCGGCCCCATGGACTGCAGTATGTCAGGCCTCCCTGTCCATCACCAACTCCCAGAGTTTACTCAAACTCATGTCCATTGAGTTGATGATGCCATCCAACCATCTCATCCTCTGTCCTCCCCTTCTCCACCTGCCTTCAATCTTTACCAGAATATGGGCCTTTTCCAATGAGTCAGCTATTTGCATCAGGTGGGCAAAGTATTGGAGTTTCAGCCTCAGCATCAGTCCTTCGAATGAATATTCAGGACTGATTTCCTTTAGGATGGACTGGATGGATCTCCTTGCAGTCCAAGGGATTCTCAAGAGTCTTCTCCAACACCACAGTTCAAAAGCATCATTTCTTAGGCGCTCAGCTTTCTTTATAGAACAACTCTCACATTCATACATGACTACTGGAAAAACCATAGCTTTGACCAGATGGACCTTTGTTGGCAAAGTAATGTCTCTGCTTTTTAATATGCTATCTAGGTTGGTCGTAGCTTTTCTTCCAAGGAGCAAGCATCTTTTCATTTCATGGCTGCAGTCACCATCTGTGGTGATATTGAAGCCTAAAAATATAAAGTCTGTCATTGTTTCCACTGTTTTCCCATCTATTTGCCATGAAGTGATGGGACTGGATGCCATGATCTTCGTTTTTTGAATATTGAGTTTTAAGCCTACTTTTTCACTCTCTTTCACTTTCATCAAGAGACTCTTTTGTTCTTACTCACTTTCTGCCATAAGCATGGTATCATCTGCATACCTGAGGTTACTGATATTTCTCCTGGCAATCTTGATTCCAGCTTGTGTTTCTTCCAGTCTAGCGTTTCTCATGATGTACTCTGCATAGAAGTTAAATAAGCAGGGTGACAATATACAGCCTTGACGTACTCCTTTTCCTATTTGGAACCAGTCTGTTGTTCCATGTTCAGTTCCAAATGTTGCTTCTTTACCTGCATGCAGATTTCTCAGGAGGCAGGTCAGATGGTCTGGTATTCCCATATCTTGAAGAATTTTCTGTAGTTTATTGTGATCCACACAGTCAAAGGCTTTGTCATAGTCAAGAAAACAGAAGGAGATGTTTTTCTGGAACTCCTTTCTTTTCTGATGATTCAGCAGATGTTGGCAATTTGATCTCTGGTTCCTCTGCCTTTTCTAAATCCAGCTTGAACATCTGAAGGTTCGTGGTTCACATTCTGCTGAAGCCTGGCTTGGAGAATTTTGAGCATTACTTCGACAGCGTGTGAGATGAGTGCAGTTGTGTGGTAGCTTGAGCACTCTCTGGCTCATTCATCAGTGCTCTGTTATTTTAAGTATTGTAACTCTGAAATATGCTTTTATATCCACACAACTACTCGCTCTCTCTCTCTCTCTCTCTCACATATTCCATCTCAATAATTATTTGGATACCCATTTACTCTTTCCATGTAAAGATTTTATGAATTCATCTCCCCCCAAAGCTACCAATAATATTTCAGGAGGAATACATCAAAATTGCAAATTAATTTGAGGTTAATTGACATTCTAATATTCTTTTGAGACTCATATTTTCCATGAAAGTGAAAGTGAAGTCACTCAGTCGTGTCCACTCTTTGTGACCCCATGGACTGTGGCCTACCACGCTCCTCCCTCCATGACAAGGACACGCTCCTCTCCAGACAAGAGTACTGGAGTGGATTGCCATTTCCTTTTCCAGGGGATCTTCCCAACCCAGGGATCGAACCCAGGCCTTCTGCATTCCAGGCAGATGCTTTAACCTCTGAGCCACCAGGGAAGTCCCATCATATTTTCCATATTTCAGCTCAGTTGTTCACATAACACCATCTACATGAATTTTCTGGGGGCCGTGTCTCGGGTGGGGGCTGGCTCTGTGGAGCCTTCGCGTGGGGCTCAGGCCTCCCTAGTGGCGGCACACAGCCTTAGTTTCCCCTCGGCATGTGGTATGTTAGTTCCCTCACCAGAGAGCGAACCCACGCTCTCTGCTTTGGGTGAAACCCGTGCCCCCTGCCTTGGAAAGCAGATTCTTTACCACTGCATAAATTTTATACTCCATATTATGTTTTCAACTAAGCATTTTATATTTGTTTTATTATTATAATTGGGGTCATTACATTTTCCATCTAGTTATTATCTAGTAAGAGGAAAAATACTGATTTTTTAAAAATCATCCTCTCAATGATCTTTGAAATTTTTCTGTTGATTCTTTGGGGTCAGTAATCAAATTACCATCAAAGAACAATCTGACCTACACTTCTTGTTTCTTTTTCAAATCTTTTGGCATTGACTAAATACTCCAGAAGAATGTTGAATAAAAGAGGTGCCAAGTGAGGATCCTGCTTTTGATCCTGACTTTGATAGATGCTTCAGGTGGTAGCTATTGTATGTCATATGCACTATGTGAAATAAATATTCCAAGATGTTGATACGAATGTCACTTTTATCCCAAGTTAGTAAGAGTCTTCAAAAAAATAGATATTGACTTTTATCAAACCCTTTGCAGCATCTGATTTTTTTCTCCTTTCAACTATTAATGTGATTAATTGCTTTGATATATTTCTCATGTCAGGTCATCTCTGAATTTCTGGAAGTTATTGGTTAATTATATTAACATGGTTATTTTAATATAATGCTGTATTTTGTTAGAACTATATTTAAGAATTCTGCATCTGTGTCTATAAGAGGAGTTGATGGTGTTTCAGTTTTGATTCTTTGTTAGGTTTTGGTATTACTGTTAAATTAGCTCCATAAAATGATTTAGGAAGCTAAATCTAACATCATGATTTTAATAGGGTAAACTGCAAACACACTGTTCACGATCAGTAAATGATGAAAGAGTCCATTTATACCAGTGAAACAAAATTTCCCTGGCAAGATTAGACAATCAGTGGCCTTAGGGTTCATGGTAAAGATTCTGAACGCAGCCAGCACAGGAACCTGCAGGTGGAGGGCACCGTGAAAATGAGTCATGCCGAGTGAGGAAAGTCAGACAGAGGAGAAACAGCCTAGACACCCCTTACCTGCGGAATCGAAAAAGGAACGCTACTCACAGACTCAGAGAATGGACTTACGGTTGCCGGGGGAAGGGGGAGTTAGAGAATTTCAGCTGGTCGTGTCACTCTGCTATATATAAACTGGATCTCCCCAAGGCCCTACTGTGCAGCCCAGGGAACTCAGTGTTACACGCAGCCTGGACGGGACGGGAGCCTGGGGGAGAGCGGGTACACATATATGCATGGGTGAGTCCCTTGCCTGTCCAGCTGAAACTATCACAGCATTGTCAATCCGCTATACCCGAACACAAAATAAGTTCAAGAAAGAAATGAGGATTGAGTTCCAGTGCTTATCTTGATACAATTTGCAGGACTACCATGCTTGAAAGGGTCATAGTGGTATGAGGTTCATAGAAAATATGAACACACAAGTCATTTGTTAAACAAAGTTAGCACGGTAAGATGAGCAAATGAAATTCTGCTCACCAAAGATTTACTAAGTACAATTGCTTTGCCAGACCCTGTCTTAAATGCTATAGGATAGCCTCAAAATTCCATTTGGGATACTTGTTAGAGGCCAAGATTCCTGAGCCCCACCCTCCGACTGCCTGAACCCGAATTACAGGAGGCACATCAAGCTTGTTTGCATTTTAGTGGGCGTCCAGATTGTTCTTACCATCAGGAAACTTTAGGGCACTCTTGCTGTAGGAGACTCGAAATCAGAGGGAAGTTTCCAGCAGCCTCTTCAGTCATGTGCAGAGCCCTGTCCCTTGAACGGGACAATGAGCTAGAGAGACGAATGTTTCCTCCCTCTGTGGGCCCGAGGGCGCAGGTCAGGAACAGCTCCCTAGAAGGACGTAGGGATGCGAGCCAGTTATAAGTAACAGCTGTGGAATTTGTCCCACGATTTTACTCCAAAGCAAACTCAGTCTTTGCACTTAACTGTACGTGTAAGTGAGTGGCTTTGGGAGGCTGAGTAAATTACAGGGGCCCAGGCCATCCTAAGCCATCATTTGGCACCCTTACTGCCAGAGTCAGGCCTGTCTCCCGAAATAGATGTAAACAGAAACAGCCAGATTCTTTGCACTGCTGAAAGGGGGAAAAAAAAAACCAGCAGGGAAAGGCAAGCCTTCCCCGTGGGACAGTTCTGAACGGAAACAGGAAGAAGCGCGTGAGAGCGGTCACTGGAGAGTCTCACGGGGAACGC
>SJYC01136497.1:0-13036 GCA_006408675.1 Madoqua kirkii
GGCGGGGGCGGGGGGGCGGTTGGGGCGGGGGCCCAGAGGCGGTTGAGGGCCGGGTGTGGTTCAGGGCTCTGAACCTCCTCAGCAGGGAGGCAGGCTGACGATTTTCCCTGCACGGGTGTGTCTGTTGCTCAGCCGTGTTCAACCCTTTGTTACCCCATCCATGGATTCTACCTGCTACCCCATGGGATCAGGGTGGCAGCGCTCTAAGGTGTTGTTCTCCACGTGCAGACCGTGAACTTGACTTGGGGGGGAGGAGACCAGCAGGCACCTCTGGAGGTTTCAGCAGATTAACCCTAGGGGGCATCCCTGAGCACACCCTAGAGGCCTCCCTGAGCACCCCCTAGGGCCTCCCTGAGCACACCCTAGGGGCTGAGCCATGCCCCCCAGAGGTTCGTCTGGGACCAGAAGCGTTCATGTCGTGCGCAGAGCTGCTGGGAATGCACACTCTTGGCCGAGCCCGGTCCTCCTGGCTGGGGGATGCTGTAGATAGGGCCTTGTGCGCACGCTCAGTCATGTATGGTTCCTGCAACCCCCTGGACTGCAGCCCATCACGCTCCTGTGTCCATGGGATTTTTTTCCAGGCAAGAATACTAGAGTGGGTTGCCATTTTCTCCTCCAGAGGATCTTTTCAAATCAGAGGCTGAATCTGCGTCTCCTCACCTCCTACACTAGTGGACAGATTCAGTGCCTAGCAACATGGTATTAAGGTTCCCGGGTGATTCTGAGGCCACCAAAGTCTGAGAATCATGGTCCTAAAGAAAGGCCAGACCGATGCTGGGTCTTCCTTTCTCTGGCTTTTATGGGTAAGATGCTACAGAAAAACCTGGATGAACTTTTGAGCCAACCCAATAGTTGCACCCGGGACTCAGTCCATGCCTGGTCTACAGATTTACCCCCAGGTCATGTCAAATCCGGGCTTCCCTCACAGCTCAGTTGGTAAATCACCTGCCTGCAATGCAGGAGACCTGGGTTCAATTCCTGGGTCGGGAACATCTGGAGAAGGAAATGGCAACCCACTCCAGTATTCTTGCCTGGGAAATCCCATGGACAGAGGAGCCTGGCGCGCTACGGTCCACGGGATAACAAGGGTCGGACACGACTTAGCAACTAAACCACCCGCACCGCTCCTCAAATTCAAATGCCTCGCTGGGCTGGGTCTCGGCCTCCCCCAGCCACTGTGCCCCTTGACTGTTCGGCTGCGTGCGGCATGCCTTGGTCCATTCTGCACCCAGGTGTTACTTGACGGGTAGGCCTGACCTACTGAGGTCCCAGAATGGCTGGGGGCTCCTTCACCCACCGCATGACAAGATGAGAGAAGGAACAACCTAGAAGTCTAAAGTGAGGATGTCACCTAACTCAAAAGGCCCAGGAAGATGAGAAAAGGCCACTGACTGGCTTTTTTAATTTATACAGACAAGTTGGCATGATTTTGGCCATTCCCATGCCTACAGGTGAGCCAAAGCCACCTCAGTATGCCTCGTTCTATCTATTGGGGTCCCCAGGGTGAGACTCTGCCAGAACCCACTTTCTCCCTTCTGCACATCCAGTCTCAGACTCTAGAAGAGTTTTCTGCTGTCAGCTGACTCCCCACCGTGTGCACTGACTGTTCCCCTCTCCGGGACACCAGCTCTGGTCCATACCCTGGGGCTGGTGTCCCTGCTCCCATCCCAAAGAAATGACCTGACCCTGTCCATCTCCCAGCCCTGGGTCCTGAACCACACGGCCAGAATGTGTGTGCCACAGGCTCGAAGAAAAAGCACACTGCACAAGGGAAGCAGGAAGTGCGTGAGAAGGTGAACAAAGAGGGAAGTCAGCCGAAGGCCAAGGGTATGCAGAAGAATTTTCAAGCTGAGGTCGGTGGTGCCTGTTTAAAGCTGAAAGGCAACCAACAAGGACCTAGTATCTCACACGAAACTCTACTCAATATTCTGAAATGACCTACATGGGTAAAGAATCTGAGAAAGAATGGATAGATGCATAACTGATTCACTCTGCTGTACACCTGAAACACAACACTGTACAGCAACTCTACTATAAAATAAAGATTAAATTTAAAAATAAAACTGGAAGAGGAGAGAGAGAAAACGAAGGTGCTTAAAGGGGACGTAAATATGACACTCAAATCTCCTAAGAGGGAGAGCGTGAAAGACTGTCTCCCTCGGAAGCTTTAAGGGAGAATAAAGAGGCTGACAGTAATTCAGTGTTTTCTCTGAGCCACTCACAGTCCCGAGTGCTTCATACATTGACTCAGTGTATCCTCATACAAATCGTATGAAGTAGTTCCTATTAATACTCCTCTTAACAGATGAGGAAACTGAGGCACAGAGAGAGACAGAAACTCACCCCCAATCAGACAGCTTGTGAGAGACAGGGCCCGGATTTGAGGCTGGGCAATCTGGTTCCACCCTGTGCGCTTATCAGCTCCACCGAGCTGTCTGTGAAAGGACAGAGACTGACTGACCGCAGGTCCAGAGGAAGACACGGGGAAGCCACAGGAAGCTCACTCTGGACATCCCTAACTTTTCCATAAAGAAAGAGATGAACTTTCCTAAGGAAGTGCTGTTCAATAAAGATACACTGTGAGGCACAGATGCAAAGCACATAGACTGTAAACTTTCTAGTCACTGAGAGGTCGAGCATGTTCGGGCATGTCCGGGCATGTCGCAACGAAAAACCCCAGAAAAGTGTCGGGAAAGGTCCCGGCAGTGGCCACCGCCCAAACAGGAACCGGAAGCGGACCAGACTTCCGGGAACCAACCCCATGGCCTGGCTCAGTCAAGTGCCGGTCACCACTACAGCCCGCACTTCCTACCTTAAGTGGGAGGACCTGGCTTGAACGCCAGCCCTGACTATAAAACCTCGAGCCTACCCCCCATACCTCGCAGACTCCCTTCCCTTCCCCGCTCCCCGAGGGGAGTCTGCCCCAGAGCGACCTCCCAATAAAGGTTTCCATGGACGGTCCTTAGAGGTGGCTTTTTCTTCCCTCGGCGTTTCTTACAGTCACCACATTCAAAAAATAAAAAGGACAAACAGCAAGGTCCTACTGGATAGCACAGGGATCTATATTCAATATCTTGTGATAAATCATAATGAAAAAGAATATTTAAAAGATGTATATATAACTGAGTGGTGAGAGCAACACAAACTCCATGACAGGCCCTACGGGACCGCAGCTCCGATTTCCTCAGAAAGATAAGTTTCAGCTCCCCGAGATTAGCTCAGCACGCAGCAAGCCCGGGAAATTCAAATCAAGCCCGGGAAATGGGAACCGATCTGAACCCAGCACCTAACCCTTCACCAGAAGGTGACTAATCAGACCCAGAGACTCCCATTTTTCAAAATACCCTCTATAAGCAATGTAACTACAGAGCTCAGGGCTCCTCCCTATAGCCACTGCGTCAATATCAGTGGGAGCCCCAGCTCAAGCTTGGTAATAAAAACTCTCTTGTTTTTGCATCGGATATCGGCTCCCTGGTGGTCATTGGGAGATTTCGCGACTTGGGCATAACAGAGTCATAGCAGAAATTAACAAAACATTGAAAATTGACTATAATACAGTAAAGTTTTTTTAAAAATAAGAAGAAACAGGTTTCCCCGAGATTAGCTCAGCACGCAGCAAGCCCGGGAAATTCAAATCAAGCCCGGGAAATGGGAACCGATCTGAACCCAGCACCTAACCCTTCACCAGAAGGTGACTAATCAGACCCAGAGACTCCCATTTTTCAAAATACCCTCTATAAGCAATGTAACTCAGAGCTCAGGGCTCCTCCCTATAGCCACTGCGTCAATATCAGTGGGAGCCCCAGCTCAAGCTTGGTAATAAAAACTCTCTTGTTTTTGCATCGGATATCGGCTCCCTGGTGGTCATTGGGAGATTTCGCGACTTGGGCATAACAGAGTCATAGCAGAAATCAACAAAACATTGAAAATTGACTATAATACAGTAAAGTTTTTTTAAAAATAAGAAGAAACAGGTAAAATTGTTTGAATTAAACTCAGTGTATCCAAAATATTATAATTTCAATGTTATAGTCAATGTTGCAATATGTTTTCAACATTATACTGGTTGCTGAGATATTTTACATTCCTTTTTGCATACTAACTCTTTGAAATTGACTGTGTGTTTTAAACTCAGTTTTAAAATGGTTCATGTGGACCAGCCATATTTTAAGTACTCAAGAGCAGCATGTGGCAAGTGGCTACTGACCTGGACAGGGCGGGACTGAAGAGCCGATGGCAGGAGGAGCAACCGAGGATCAAGTATGCGGATGAAAGCTGCTGCTGCACCACGAAAGACGCAGGGATTCTTGGCCTCCGGAGGAGGAGAATTCAACTGCGGCCAGAGATGATCGCTCAGAGCTTTTGTGTCATAAAGTTTTATTAAGGTATAAAAGAAAGAGAGAAAGCTTCTGGCACAGACATCAGAAGGAGGAAGAAAGAGTGTCCCCCTCCTTGCTAGTCCTTAGTCGGATGTTATACAGCTACTAGCTAATTAAAGAAAGGAAATGTTTCAAAACTCAGAGAATGGCACCAGGCCCCACACCCACAAGATGCATTTTGAGATAACATTGGCACCAGGTGAGTCATCCTGAGCGCCATAAGGATTGACAGGAATCTTGAAGAAAGGCAGATTCCCATACAAATATACAGTTTCATTAACAGACTAGGAGAACAATGTATGAGTATACCATACTGGTTTGTCAAGTCGGTTCTGAGCCTTTAGGCAGAACCTACTT
The DNA here is from genome assembly GCA_006408675.1 of Madoqua kirkii. Lineage (NCBI taxonomy): Eukaryota > Metazoa > Chordata > Mammalia > Artiodactyla > Bovidae > Madoqua > Madoqua kirkii. The sequence continues at coordinate 4,737 of SJYC01136497.1, forward strand.
GAAGACAGAGTCTGGGGTAAAGGCATAGCACATTAACATAGCTTAAGACAAACATTTCCATAAGAAAAATGCATTGGTTAGCTCAAGGGTTGAGAAAAGTTAAGTTTAGGTGGAACCAGGTGTCATTATGGCGACAGAGAATTTTAAGAGAAACTTCTTTTAAAATTTGTATAGAGAAGCAGAAAAAATATAACATGAGTTTGTTCCCTCCTGCTGCTTAAGAGAGAGGTAAAAAACATCTGACACTTGCAGCCTATTTCCTCCCTTTGGAGACCCCCAGCCTTCCTGCCTGCTACCCTCTCACAGATGCAGATTAAGTATTTAAGAAGAGGGGAAACTCTAGAATACTTCTGGCTTGGATCTATCTCTGGTGGCTCAGAAGGTAAAGAATCTGCCTGCAATGTAGGAGACCTGGGTTCGATCCCTGGGTTGGGCAGATCCCCAGAAGAAGGGAATGGCTACCCACTCCAGTATTCTGGCCTGGAGAATCCCATGGACTTTACAGGGTGGCAAAGAGTCAGACACAACTGAGAGATTTTTGCTTTCATTTTCTCACTTTGAGTGCAAGATGTTTCTACAAATAATTTGTTTGTTTCTACAAATAATGTGTATTTGTGTGTTTGTGTATGTGTTTCTACAAACAATAGGGCTGGCCAGGAAAAGCCAGACGCTGAAATACAGGAAATACGCTGAACTAAATCTCTGGGAGTGTGTACCTCTGTGTGTGTGCACACACTGGGTACAGAGTTGGCCTTCATGATCCGTTGACCAGCAACCCACAAAATCTACCATCAATAAGGACTTCACATCTCTGCAAAAAGGCTTAGTCTGCCTATGGTAGAACACAGTCTTTATTTTAATTAATAAAATGAAATTCAATTTTTGGAATTCATGTTGAGTTAACTTCAGGTTGTATCTTTTCCGTCCACCTCCTCTCCAGGCTGCTGCCCATGGCCTCTGCGCCTCATTTTGGGCACCCGTGGCAACCTCACTGACTGTGAACTCGGGGTCACCATCTTTGCCCTTTGCACAGCTACACCCCCCCCCAGCTTGCTTTATTAATAACATGAAACCGTGTCCTGTGGCATGACACCAGAAGTCATTCTACTCGGGAACTTCCATGCAGCTCAGTGGTAAAGAATCCACCTGCTGATGCATAGACACGGGTTTGATCCCTGGTCCGGGAAGTTCCCACGGGCTGCGGAGCAACTAAGCCCGCGCGCCACAACTACCGATCCGGCGGGCTCCAGAGCCCGGTAGCCACAAGCACGCACGCAGCCTGGAGCCCACGCTCTGCAACGAGAGACACGCTGCAGTGAGAAGCCGGAGCACCGCAACCAGCCGGCAGCTCTCACTCTCCACCTCGGGGAGCAAAGCCCGCACGGCCACGTAGACCCAGCGCAGACTACACAAGTAATTAAAAAATCACTCCACCGAATACCTACTTCAACGTGGCGTCCTTTTCTCTAGCTAATGCCCTGCCTTTATTTAAAAGTCTGCCGTCTCTTTAGTAGCGAATGTTCATCAAGGACCAAAGATCCAGAGAGGTGTTTAAATGTCACCTAGATTAAGAATCACAGGGCAGTGTGCCTAGAAGCCAAATTGGAAGCTAGGCATTGGGAGAAGAAAGCAACAGGACTGAGGAGTTGTGTCTCTATGAATATAGTTTAAAACTATGGAGCAATATAATAGCTCTGCGCCTGAATATTCTTCCCTAGGGTAGGTAGGGAACACAGTATCGGAGGCTTTGGCAGGCAGAACCGTCCCCTTTTCCAAGTTGGAAAATATCATCCTTTGCTCAAAGAATGTAAAAGCCTTTCATTTTCCCACTACAGCCAGTGTTCCCATTTCAAAGGCCACTTGCTGTTTCTGATCTGTTATCAGTCAGGCAGACACTTTAGTATAAGCTGCTGTCTCCTTTATCACACGCACAGACTCGAGGATCCTGTGCGGCTCAAACCGCACAGCCCAGGACTGAAAGGTGGGCGCGGGAGCAGAGAAAGTCAGCCTCCCAACGGGAAGCTGCAAATCCACCGAGAGACGTGCTGACGTCAGACGCAGGCGGGACACAGGGAGCCGCCCACCACGTGGCTGGACGCGTCCTTTTGGTCCACGTTACTTTCACTCCTGAGATCAGAACTGCCAAAAGGAAAATGCCAGGATGTTGCTGGGCATGAATACGTATGACATCATGACTAGAAAGGAAGATACATTAACGAGCTCAAGTACCTAATACAGGGCAGGCACTGGGTTGTTTATCAGGGACAGGGAACCTCACCAGCATCTCTGATGAGGAAGAGAGGCTGAGAGGAGCAATATACGTGCCTTAGGTTCACTCTTGAGTGGAGAAGCCGTTATTCAAACCCCTTGCCCTCCAGCCCTAAAGCCTGAGCTTTTTCTTCTCTTTCCCTTTTTAATTATCTTTCTCCCGAACTCGCTGCTTCCAGAGAAACAGAGAGCACGCTGGGTGGGATGGTCATGGGACTGGTTTAGCCAGCCGGCCAAGCCTGACCACACACATCTGTTTATTTGTTTCATTTTGTCCATTCTGTGTGCATCATAATTGTGCCTCCCTCAAAAAAAATAAAATAAAAAAGGTTCAGTCAAAGGGATACAGGACACATGGAAACATCTCTGACTCATTTCCATAACAGACATCATATTTGCCAAAAGTTGTTGCATTTGCTGACTGGGTAGCTCGCCAGTTAAGCTCCTGAGTCACTCACGAGCTTCGCTTCAGTGGGACCATGATGTCATGTTCTCCATCTGATTTTTTTCAGGAGCTCTTGGTGTTGCTTATTCATTCAACAGTGTTAGTCAACAAAAGACAATTAGACAAAGGACAAACAAGGCCAAAGACAGCTGGGATGGAAGGACCGCTGGAAGTGAACCAAACATGAACTAAGCCTCCAGTCCAGTAACAGCTGTAATTTCCCAGCTAGTTCTGTTTCAGGCTTATTTACTCGCGTTTCCTGGTGCGATTGTTTGTGATGCATCATTTCAGTGTGTTTTCAGTTATGAAAGTAGTGCAAGCTGTACACCTGTGTGCTCAGTAGCCTCTCTGGGTTAAGCTTCACACCTCATTCCATATGCTATACAAACATTCAGAAGAAACATTTTCTTCCTTTTTATAACAATAACTTTCTACACACCCTCCTCAACGGTTTGTATTTTGTCACTTATCACAATACCTTTGGGTTGTACTTATTCTTTCAAGTGGTTACCTCATGCTCCATGATACCTCTAGCAAAGTCTCTTTAATTCTCTAGAGATGACCATTTAGGTCGTTTTTCAGTTGGGTTTTTTTGTTGGTTTTACTATGTGTGCGTGGGTACTTAGTCTCTTGAGTCGTGTCCAATTCTTTGCAGCCTTATGGACTACAGCCCGCCAGGCTCCTCTGTCCATGGGATTCTCCAGGCAAGAATACTGGAGTGGGTTTCCATGCCCTTCCCCAAGGGATTTTCCCAACCCTGAGATCAAACCCAGGTCCCCTGCTTTGCAAGCAGATTCTTTACCTCTGATCCACCAGGGAAGCCCTGTTTTACAATAATAAATACTATTAAAACAAACTTCTTTGTGTACATGCACTTTTTTTTTACAATAAGATACAGCCCCATAAACGGAGTAATTAGCTCTGGGCCTTTTTGCACATTCTCTTCGTATTATTAATATTATCGTGTCCAATTCTTTGCAGCCTTGTGGACTGTAGACCACCAAGCTCCGCTGTCCATGGGATTCTCCAGGCAAGAATACTGGAGTGGGTTGCCATGCCCTTCCCCAGGGGGTTTTCCCAACCCTGCGATCAAACCCAGATCTCCTGCTTTGCAAGCAGATTCTTTACCTCTGATCCACCAGGGAAGCCCTGTTTTACAATAATAAATACTATTAAAACAAACTTCCTTGTGTACATGTACTTTTTTTACAATAAGATACAGCCCCTAAAACAGAGCAGTTAGATTTGGGCCTTTGCACATTCTCTTTGTATTATTAATATTATTACACACAGGACTTAAGTGTACAGTTCAATTAGTTTTGACAAGAGCATATACCACTGATGGAACCCACCTCCTAATCAAAACGTAGAATGTTTCCACCCTCTCCGAAAGTTTTCCTGTGTCCCTTCCTAGCCAAACCTGTCCTAATCAATCCCACCCATTCCGATCAACCATTGGTCTGATTTTGCCTGTTTCATAATTTCCTACCAACGGATCAGAAAGTTTGATCTTTTTCTTGTTTGGCTCCTTTGGTTCAGCATAATAGTTCTGCCTGCCCTCATTCCATTTTATTATACAGATATGGCACAATATTCATTTCTTTTTTATAATCATTTATTTTTAGTTGGAGGCTAATTGCTTTACAATATTGTGTTAGTTTCTGCCATATAGCAACATAGGTATATGTATGTTCCCTCCCTTTTGAACCTCCTTCCCACATCCCACCCCCTCACACCCTCTAAGTTGTCACTGAGCAGGATTTGCACTCCCAGAGAGGGGCATTCTGCCATACATTCAACTATTCTTCTGCTGACGAACACCTCAATTATTTCCGGTATGATGTTCCAGTAGATGACACTTTGATAAACCTCTTTGCACTCATGTCTTTATGTCCTGGGAGTTCTTCCATCCCAGGATATAACCCCAAAAATGGGATAAAGAGTTTTAAAGTTCTTTAAATTTTTAATTATGTTAGACACTGTCAATTACCTTCGCAGGAGGTAAAAGCAATTCACACTCCTCCTGGTCCATTTGCCCACACCGGCATCAATCTGAGAAGCTCTTTGGCTATCAGGGGGCTTCCAGGTGGCTCAGCTGGTAAGGAATCCGCCTGCAATGCGGGAGACCCGGGTTCGATCCCTGGGTGGGGAAGACCCCCTGGAGGAGGGAAAGGCTACCCACTCCAGGATTCTGGCCTGGAGAATCCCATAGACTGTATAGTCCATGGGATGGCAAAGAGTCGGACACGACTGAGCAACTTTCACTTCACTTCACTGGGCTCTCAGGGGTACTTGCCCCTAAGTGCTAAAAGCTCATTCATGGAGCAGCACCTACTAAAATACTACAAATACACATACTGAGCACAAACCTTGTGTTGAGCACTTTGCTAGGTACTGGTGATGAAAAGGGAAGCAACGCCCGACCCTCCCCCTCAAAGTGTTAGTATTAGTGAGAGTGTTAGTCACTCAGTCACGTCTGACTCTCTGTGACCCCGTGGACTGTAGCCCAGCAAGGCTCCTCTGCCCATGGAGTTTTCCAGGCAAGGGTACTGGAGTGGGTTGCCATTTCCTCCTCCAGGGGATCTTCCTGATCCAGGGATCTAACCCGGGTCTCCTGAATCATAGGCAGTTTCTTTACCATTGGAGCCACCATTGGAGCTTACAAATCAAATAAGAAAAGTGGTGTGGTTGATACAGGAAGGAATGTTTCTGTGGGGCATCGTAGGAGAGACAATGTGGGAAAATCAGATTGGGAAGTCTGATAAAGAAGTGTGTGGCCAAAGGCTTCCAAGTGCTAGCTCTGAAGAAGTCAGAATGAGTTGGATGAAGAAGAGGAAGAGTATTCTAGGCAGATGGAAGAGAGTAGGAGGAGCCAGAAAGGCATACAAAGCTGACCGTCCGCATCAGAGATCCGGGGACACCGGGACTGCACGCAGGGAGGACCCGCAGAGGACAACCAGACGTGCTGCAGACAGTGGTGGGTTCCACATCTCGGCTACTGTGAGCACTGCTGTGATGAACACTGAGATGCACGCATCTTTTTGAATTATGATTTTCTCCAGATGTATGCCCAGGAGTGGGATTGCAGGGTTAAACTGTCGCTCTGTTTTTAGTTTGTTTCAAGAAATCTCCACACTATTCTCCATAGTGGTTGTACCGATTCACATTCCCACCAAGGGTGGGAGGGTGCCCTTTTCTCCACACCTTCCCCAGCATTTATCTTTGTAGAATTTTTAACGATGGCCAGTCTGACTGGTGTGAGGTGACACCTCATTGTGTGGTTGAAGTTTGCATTTCTCTAAGCAAACTAAACGTCCATTGACAGAGGGATGGATAAAGAAGATGAGTAATGCACTATTACTCAGACATACTAAGAACAAAAGAAAGCCATCTGCAGCAACACGAACGGACCTGGAGATTATCACACTAAGTGAAGTAAAGACAAGCATCATGTGATAACACTTACATGTGGCATCTAAGAGAAAATGACACAAGTGAACTTATTTACAAAACGGAAACAGACTCACAGATCTTGAAATCAAACTTACGGTTACCAAGGGGAAATGGGACAGGATGATAAATAGAAGATTGGGATCAACATATACACACTACTATATATAAAATAAATAATCAATGAGGACCTAATGTATAGGGCAAGGAGCTCTACTCAATACTCTGTAATAAATTAGATAGGAAAAGAATTTGAAAAAGAATGGATAAATTTATATATATACATATATATACATATATATGTGTGTATATATATATGTGTGTGTGTGTGTATATATATATATATATATGATTCACTTTGCTATCTACCTGAAACTAACCCAGGTATACAATAAATCAACTATACTCCAATAAAATGTTTTTTTTTAAATTGGCAAAATTTGAATCAGGGCTATGATTAGGTAATATAATGCTATTTTATTGATGTTAAACTTTTTGAGTTTGATAATGGCCCTGTGATTGTACAAATGAATGCCTTGTTCTTAAAATTACATACTAATAAAAAGAGCTTAATGTCTATGACTTACTCTCAAATGGTTCAGAAAACAGTATTATGTAGATAGGTAGATAAAATAGATTAATTATTAAAATTGAAAAAAAAGAGCACAAAAAATACTAAGTCAGAGAACTTTTTATCAAATTAAATAAGAAGGACTGATGCTGAAGCTGAAACTCCAATACTTTGGCCACCTAATGCGAAGAGCTGACTCATTGGAAAAGACCCTGATGCTGGGAAAGATTGAGGGCAGAAGGAGAAGGGGACGACAGAGGATGAGATGGTTGGAAGGCATCACCGACTCAATGGACATGCATTTGGGTGGACTCCAGGAGTTGGTAATGGACAGGGTAATGGACATGCTACTGTCCATGTGGTTGCAAAAAGCCAGGCATGACTGAGCAACTTAACTGGAACTGGAAAATCATTTAGAGTAGCCTTTATATCACAATCTTAATCATGATACTTAGTCTTAGTGGTTTATGAAACATTTGATCTTTCCTCTTAATGATATTCAGTTCAGTCACTCAGTCATGTTCAACTCTTTGCAACCCCATGAATTGAAGCACGCCACGCCTCCCTGTCCATCACCAGCTCCTGGAGTTCACTCAAACTCATGTCCATCGAGTCCGTGATGCCACCCAGCCATCTCATTCCTACGAATGGACCTAGAGATTATCATACTAAGTGAAGTAAATCAAAGACAAATATCATGTGCTATCACTTATATGTGGCATCTAATAAAAAATGATACAAATGAACTTATTTACAACAGAGAAATTGATTCACAGATCTTGAAATCAAACTTATGGTTAGCAAGGGGAAATGGAAGAGGATGATAAATGTGAAGACTGGGATCAACATATACACACTACTATATATATAATAAATAATCAACAAGGACCTAATGTATAGGGCAAGGAGCTCTACTCAATATTCTGTAATAAATTATATATATATGTACACATATATATGAGATTCACTTTGCTATATACCTGAAACTAACACAGGTATACAATAAATCAACTACATTCCAATAAAATGTTTTTTTTAATTGGCAAAATTTGAATCAGGGATATAGATTAGGTGATATAATGCTATTTTATTGATGTTAAACTTCTTAAGTTTCATAACTGCCCTGTGATTGTATAAATGAATGCCTTCTTCTTAGAAATTACATATGATAAAAAGAGCTTAAAGTAAGTCTATGACTTACTCCCAAATGGTTCAGAATACAGTATTATGTAGATAGGTAGATAAAATACATTAATTATTAAAATTGAAAACAAAGAGCACAAAAGATACTAAGTCAGAGAACTTTTTATCAAAATTAAATAAGAAGGACTGATGCTGAAGCTGAAACTCCAATACTTTGGCCACCTGATGCAAAGAACTGACTCATTTGAAAAGATCTTGATGCTGGGAAAGATTGAGAGCAGGAGGAGAATGGGACGACAGAGGATGAGATGGTTGGAAGGCATCATCAACTCAATGGACATGGGTTTGGGTGGACTCCAGGAGTTAGTAATGGACAGGGAGGCCTGGTGTGCTGCAGTTCATGTGGTCACAAAGAGTCGGACA
>SJYC01136498.1:0-18203 GCA_006408675.1 Madoqua kirkii
TTTCTTTTAGAAATGAACTCTAGTACTACCAAATATGTGTAGATAATTTTATCAATCCAATATTTTACCTGTTATAAAAATTAGATGGGATACTTCTCATTTATATTTCAGTATATCACTTTTCAAGTTGTGTCAAAAATTTCTTTTCCTACATTTGTGAAGCACATTCTGGTGACACTTGACTGCTTAAAACACTTAAAATCTCAATTTTTTAATTCTAGATTTCATTTATCTCAGTGTGACAACCCTAGATTCAAAAGCAAGCTTTTGAAAGAGGAGTTTGATATATATTTTTGGTAATTTTAAAATTTAATTTCTTTGTGAGCATTTATTGAACACTTACTGTATGCAGTGTACCTTTAAGAACTTTCATCTCACCGTACTTCTCAGAAAATGAGAGTCACACTTCTTCCTAAGTAAATTAAACTGCTTAAATGACAGGTCATAAAGAATTAATGGAAAGTACAATGAGATGAAAAGTATAATGAGTACAAAGAGAAAAGTAATTTTTGACATTCTTCATTTTGAGAACAGTCTGCCACTGTGTTCAGTCATTTTGATCACCTAAAATGTCTCCATCGTTTTTGAGATTACATTCAAGTACTGCATTTCAGACTCTTCTGTTGACCATGATGGCTACTCCATTTCTTCTGAGGAATAGGCTTGGATTACTGTGATATTGAATGGTTTGCCTTAGAGACGAACAGAAATCATTCTGTCATTTTTGAGATTGCAGCCAAGTACTGCATTTCGGACTCTTTTGTTGACCATGATGGCTACTCCATTTCTTCTGAGGGATTCCTGCCCGCAGTAGTAGATATAATGGTCATCTGAGTTAAATTCACCCATTCCAGTCCATTTTAGTTCACTGATTCCTAGAATGTCGATGTTCACTCTTGCCATCTCTTGTTTGACCACTTCCAGTTTGCCTTGATTCATGGACCTGACATTCCAGGTTCCTATGCAATACTGCTCTTTACTTGCTTCTCTCACCAGTCACATCCACAACTGGGTATTGTTTTTGCTTTGACTCCATCCCTTCATTCTTTCTGGAGTTTCTCCACTGATCTCCAGTAGCATATTGCGCACCTACCAACCTGGGGAGTTCCTCTTCCAGTATCTTAATGATATTAGTGTAAGAAATACAGGCCGGGTGGACTTAATGATAGTTTAGGGCAAAGGTTTGGGGGGCTTTTGGGGAGTCTTATGAAAATCACACAAATGTATTATTGGGAGTAAAAAAATAACCTAACTTATGTATCTGTGTATCATTTAATTTATTTTGTCCTGTAAAGATTTTGATTTGTAAATGGTGGTTTACAAATGTATGCACTGAAATTTATAAGAGAAACAACCTTAAATAGTATTTTATTCAATAAAGGTATCCTGATTGAAGCATAAAAAGAAATAGGTAAATAGGTAGATAGATGGTAGGAAGAATGCTGGAGCAAATGTGAAAAAAATATTAACAACTAGCAGATTTAGGGGAGTAATATGTAGGAGTTTTTTGAACTGGCCAAGGAATTTTCCTCTAAGTTTGAAGTTATTTCAAAATAAAAGTTTCTTATATTAAGATTCAAAATAGTAGAAGGCCTTCACTGGCCTTCAGTCGGCTCTCTATGGCTGGTGTGAATGATGTGAAATGGAAAGCAGTGAGCTCTGAAGGAGAAAGTCAAACTGAAGCAAAGTCTTGAAGAGACCTGTTCCTGCTGAGAAATGTGAATGTCCTCCTGACAGCCACGCAAAGGAAAGGAGTGCCAGAACTCAGTGGGAACGTTGAGAGTCCTTCGGCAGCTTTGAGGAGGTGAGCTCACCCTGGGACCAAAGGGTGATGGGCAGGAGACAGCTGGGAGGTGAGCACAGTGCATCAGACAAGAGAAGGCCTGGGAAGGCAAGAGCTGAGAAATGGAAAAAAGATACAGGAGTCATGTTAGGATGCTGCCTGACCCGGAAAGTGAAGGCTGTGGGAGGATTCTGGCTTGGCAAACTGGTCAGATGGTGAGCCAAGTCACCAAAGCAGAGAGTGGAGATGGAGTGGAAAGCTCCAGAAGAGAGGATGAGTTCTGCGCTGGCCAGGAAGAGTTTGACATACACACGGAAAATTCAAGGGCAGGCTCGCAGAAACCAGCAATCTGGGCCTGAGACACCAGCTTTAATGTCATCTGCATGTAGATGCTTTGGGCTTCAATAAAGGGTTGGTCCTTAAAGCTTTTTCCCTATTTCACCACTGTTGAGCCCACTGAGGGCATTTTCTTTTCAAAAGGAAGCTAAAAGTGGGACGTCGTTAGCCTACAATACCTAGAATGTCTTCTTCCCAGAACCTGTGGAAACAGGCCCACCTAAAAAACTTCACGAACAACTGCTCTGCATTGGAAGGAGATGACGTGTCACAGTCCAGCAACATTTCCTTTAAGTGCAACAGTGGCGAGCTGTCATGCAAAACTCAGTCAGGGCTCATTGCACCATCGGAGCCAGAAGTGTGTGAGCTCTGAACAAGAGGGCAGACCTGACTCATCTCCATCACTCCCCCTTAGCTCAGCCAGGGCCTTTGCAGACACAAGAACCATCCAGACATGCCCCAAAACCTCCACCACCACACCCCAAGCAACACTGGTTTCTGAAACTGTGTTACACCACATTGTCTGATGAGATTGGGAGGGAAAGTGGGAACCAGGAAGCTTGCTACCAAATGCAAATCCTTGGTCCCCACGCCAGACCTACTGAATCAAAACTCGGAGGTGGGCCCAGCCATGTGTTATCACCAGCACTTTGGTGTTGGAGAAGACTCTTCAGAGTCCCTTAGACAGCAAGGAGATCCAACCAGTCCATCCTCAAGGAAATCAGTCCTGAATGTTCATTGGAAGGACTGATGTTGAAGCTGAAACTCCAATACTTTGGCCACCTGGTGCAAAGAACTGAGTCACTGGAAAAGACCCTGATGCTGGGAAAGACTGAAGGCTGAAGGAGGAGGGGACGACAGAGGATGAAATGGTTGGGTGGCATTATTGACTCAATGGACATGAGTTTGAATAAGCTCCGGGAATTGGTGATGGATGTGGAGGCCTGGTGTGCTGCAGTCCATGGGGTCGCAAAGAGTCGGATACAACTGAGCGGTTGAACTGACTGATTGAGATAAGTGGATGAACATTTGGTGGCGGGGGGAGATAAAATTAATTATATTAATTCCTCAAACCAAATACAAACTCCAAATGAATCTGAGTCTTTGTGACCCCATAGACTGTAGCTGGCAGGCTCCTCTGTCCATGGAATTTTCCAGGCAAGAATACTGGTGTGGGTTGCCATTTCCTTTTCCAGAGGATCTTCCCCAACCAGCGATCAAACCCATGTGTCCTGCATTGCAGATGGATTCTTTACCACTGAGCCACCTGGGAATCCCCGTCTACTAGATTGACAGACATTGAAAAGCTTGACAGCATGGTCTGCTGGTTGGTGAGGCTCTGGGGATCACGAGGCAAGGTCCTCCGTGGCTGGCAGGAATGCACCGTGAAGGCAAATTCCCTGAAAGAGGCACTTTCGACAATAGTTAATGAAAGTATGTAAGCAATTCAATTTGTAGGAACTTATCATACAATAATATGAAAAGACCACCTACACAAGGTTAATCAGCACAACATTATTTGTAATTGCAAAACACCAGAAACTATATAAAAGCCCAAGCATGGAAGATTGGTTTATTATCACAACCAAGTCCTATGAAGCTGTAAAAAGAAGAATGATCTCTGTGAACTGATGCAAATTTATCTCCAGTAGATATTAATAAGATTAAAAAAAAACTTTAAAAAGTAAAATGCAATAAAGTATTTAGGTAGGAAGAAAATGCTCCCTTTAAGAAAAGAAGGAAGGGAATTAAAATAACATACATTTATCTGTTATCTTTAAACCTCCTCCCCAAAAAACACAGGAAAAATAAGAGCACAAAACAAGGGTAGGAGGGAGCAAGATGAAAGGGATACAGGACAGAAAGATGCTTCTGACTGTCTCTTTCTATATAGTTTTGAGTTTTGGAACCATGTTACTCCTCTAGATAGTCAAAAGTTAAATCAACAACAGTGGGAAGGGAGAAAATGTTTAAACCTAAAACTGAAAGCAGAACACAGTAATGAATCCAATTGTATAATTTCAGATGAATACCATGTTCACAGTAACTGGGAAAGAAAAGGGAGGAAACCAGTTTGAGAAACATTTGAGCAGAGTATTTGACTGCAAATATGTACACACAGGACTCGAGTTCTGCCTGGGACTGTGGAGTGGGGGAGACTGCGAGCATGAGCGGGACCGGGAGGACTGCGCGCAGGAGCGGGACGGTGTTTTGTGTGTCTGTCATTGTCTTGGTGTGAGTGCAGTCACTCTGAGACCATCGTGGGTAACCCGGGGCACTAAAGGAGCGAGCGTCCCCATTATTAGGAGGCGTGGCTCTCAGTGTGGAAGAAGCAACACCCAAGCTACAGAAGGGCCGAGGCTGAGAAGGAGCCCTTTGGAGACGGATTGGATTTGGAGACACTGCTGCTGCTGCTGCATTGCTTCAGTCGTGTCCAACTCTGTGCGACCCCAGAGACGGCAGCCCACCAGGCTCCCCCGTCCCTGGGATTCTTCAGGCAAGAACATTGGAGTGGGTTGCCATTTCCTTCTCCAATGCATGAAAGTGAAAAGTGAAAGTGAAGTCGCTCAGTCGTGTCTGACTCATAGGGACCCCATGGACTGCAACCCACTGGGCTCCTCCATCCATGGGATTCTCCAGGCAAGAATACTGGAGTGGGCTGCCACTGCCTTCTCTGTTGGAGACACTGGTGAGCTGTGATTTTAAAAGTATGTGTGTGTCTTTTCATGAATACGCATGTATGTATACACGCGTGTGTATATGTGTGTACGGGTCCCCGACCTCTAGGCCACAGACCCGTATCTGCTGTCAGATCAGCAGCAACATTAGATTACAAATGAAGTGCACAGTAGAAGTAATGCGCTTGAATCACCCAAACCATACCTCCATTCCTTGTCCGTGGAAGAACTGTCTTCCACACAATAGGTCCCTGGTGCCAAAAAGGCTGGGGACCCCTGCATGTGTGTGCATATATGTGAGTTTCTGTTTGTACATGTGTACATATATGCATATGTTTTATTAACTTTGTCTGCTGAAAGGCCCTAGGAGCAAAGATTCCTCAGCAGCAATGAACACACGGATCTGCGTTTTTTAATACCATTCCCCACTAAAAGGAGACAGGGCTCCTGAAAAATGGCCAGTTCTGGAGCCAGGGAAGAATAGATTCAAGATGAGCTTGGAATATATCATAAGGACGTGCTCACAAAATTCGTGAGGCCAAGTCACAAAGACATGAGAATCAGCTTGAAGGGGTTCCCCTGGCCAAATCTGGGTTAAGTGAGTACCAAACATTTAAGGACAGTAATGAACGATAAACTATTGAGAGAAAAAAGGAATCTGTAAGCTCTTACTTTTAATAAGCACATAAAGAAATGAGGGGGAAAGGAGAGATCTATTTACAGCAGAATGTCAAGTGCCAACTGGTAACGGCAGAATATTGGAGTTTTGTACATTTTGCAACCATCACAGAGAAAATGAGTTCAAGCAAGAATCAGCAACAGATGCTCAATCTAGGAGAAAGTTCAAGGAGGGGCAGAATACTTGCATGATCTCAATGTGTTTCCCACAGATTGCTTATTAGTTGTAAGAAAAAAAAAAAAGTAACTCTACAGTGAAGACAGAGGGCAACACTTGACAGGGTGACGGAAATTAACATCATTAATGTGAGCGAATCAGCATCACTTATGTGATATTCCGGCCAGGAAGGCATCACCTAAATCTAATTGCTAGGAAACATCAGGTGACCCCCAAAGAAAGGCTATGAAGGCGTTCCAGAAGAAAGGAGATTAAAGAGACCCGAGCGCACAGTGCAACACCCTACCCTAGCCTGGACCCCGGACCGGAACCCGGCTGAGGAGCGAGAAGGGGGCTAAAGAGGGCGGAACCGGGTCCATAGACAAGACGAGAATCCAGAGGAAACGTACTGTGTATTTGGGCTTTACCTGCTCAGGGGGCTATGACGTATGCTGCTGACTTCTAAATAAGTCACAGAATACGTGTGCTCATGTCCACACACACGTGTATATATAGGGCTTCCCCGGTGGGTCAGTTGGTAAAGAATCCGCCTACAATGCAGGAGACCCAGCTTCAGCCCCAGGATGGGGAAGGGCTCCTGGAGAAAGAAGTGGCAACCCTCTCCAGTATCCTTATCTGGAGAATCCCTTGGACGGGGGAGCCCGGCAGGCTACAGTCCATGGGGTCGCAAAGAGTCAGACACAACTTAGCAACTAAACCACCACATATATACACTTGCACACACCGTCTACACACACACAGGGGGGGCTCAAGGAACAAAGCAAGTGGCATAAAATGTGAGCAACAGGTGAGACGGGGAACGGAAAGCTCTCTTCTGTACCGCCCTTACTCTTTTTCTGGCTGCGCTGAGTCTTCCTTGCTGAAGGCAGGCTCTCTCCAGTGCAGTGAGTGAGGGCTGCTCCTGTCATGGTGCCTGGCTTCCCATCCCGCTGGTTTGTCCTGTTGCAAAGCCCAGACTTCAGAGCACGTGGGCTTCAGTATTTGTGGTGCAAGGGCTGAGCTGCTCTGCGGCCCGTGGGATCTTCCTTTCGTGATCAGGGATAGAACCCATGTCCCCTGCGTTGGCAAGCGGATTCTTAACCACTGGACCACCAGGGAAGTCTGAATAAGAATAATTCTTATTCTTTAAGCTTTTCAGTACACTTAAAATTATTTCCAAATGAAAATCATTTTTTTTGGGGGGGGCTCAAGGAACAAAGCAAGTGGCATAAAATGTGAGCAACAGGTGAGACGGGGAACGGAAAGCTCTCTTCTGTACCGCCCTTACTCTTTTTCTGGCTGCGCTGAGTCTTCCTTGCTGAAGGCAGGCTCTCTCCAGTGCAGTGAGTGAGGGCTGCTCCTGTCATGGTGCCTGGCTTCCCATCCCGCTGGTTTGTCCTGTTGCAAAGCCCAGACTTCAGAGCACGTGGGCTTCAGTATTTGTGGTGCAAGGGCTGAGCTGCTCTGCGGCCCGTGGGATCTTCCTTTCGTGATCAGGGATAGAACCCATGTCCCCTGCGCTGGCAAGCGGATTCTTAACCACTGGACCACCAGGGAAGTCTGAATAAGAATAATTCTTATTCTTTAAGCTTTTCAGTACACTTAAAATTATTTCCAAATGAAAATCTTTTTTTTACAAAAGAGCATGCCATCAACATAATTTGAGAAAGACAAAACCTGAATGGTTTAGGCTAGCCCCCAGGAGTGTAGGTTAGTATCTAAATAAGCCAGAAACTCATTTTCATCTAGGCCTAAAAAATATTGCAGGCCAATCTTAATGAAATGACTTCACTATTTAATATTTATAAAGCCATTTGCTGATGTGGTTTTCATACGCTGGCTTACAAATTATAGTATAACCAGTAGAGTAGAAGATATTTAATAAATAGTGACGACTGAGCAACTTGCCATGGATTAGCTGGGCACCTTCCTGAGAGATTTGAGAGGAAGACCTGCTGAATGATCAGAAAACACTGGGATTCCTGACCAACCGCCTTTTTGATTTGAAATAGACGCTTCAGTTACATTAGTCTTAAAATCAGACAACATTTCTCTTTTGTATTTCAGAAAGATGTCTTGGGACTTCCCTGGCGGTCCAGCGGGTAGGAATCTGCCTTCCCAAGCAGGGGACGGGGTTTGATCCCCGATCAGGGGACCCCCAGTCAGGGGACTAGGTGGAGAAGGCTATGGCACCCCACTCCAGTACTCTTGCCTGGAAAATCCCATGGACGGAGGAGCCCGGTGGGCTGCAGTCCATGGGGTCACTAAGAGTCGGACACGACTGAGCGACTTCACTTTCACTTTACACTTTCATGCGTTGGAGAAGGAAATGGCAACCCACTCCAGTGTTCTTGCCTGGAGGATCCCAGGGACGGGGGAGCCTCGTGGGCTGCCATCTGTGGCGTCGCACAGGGTCGGACACGACTGATGATACTTAGCAGCAGCAGCAGCAGCAGGGGTCTAGGATCCCACGTGCCACGGAGCAGCTGGGCCTGGGCGCTCGAGCTGGTGCGGGGCCACAGAAGGCTGCAGAGCAAACCCAGAGAAACCCGTGTGCCTCAATGAAGACCTAACAGAGATAAAGTCTAAATAAAATAACATCTTAAGACCCAAAGGTAGTATCTTTCAAATTTCTCGTTTTTAGTGCTTGCCGTTATCTAGATATTAATGTTGGGATTTCTAGGGAAAAGAAGACAGAAGTAAATATTTTGGGCCCTGTAGAAACTTAGCATCTTTTAGTTCACAGGGAGATACAGAGGCTGGCATCAGAACTTCTCTATTTCAATATTTGCTTCCTAAGGACTAATGTAAACAGAATATAGCCTTGTGCTTTCTCTGTATTCAGACAGCTTGCATCCGCTGGCCAGCTCTGCCTTTCTCGAGGAGCCGAGGCTGGATCCCAGAGGGCTCCCCGGGGTCGGCTCGCATAACATGACTCCAGGCTTTGTTTTTCTGCATTTGTTTGGTTTCAGTGGAACCTAGTTTGTTCTAGATCTGAGATAGTGTTACTCCAAAAGCTTCCTGTTAATATACTGGAACAAGAAAGTATAATTTATGAATTATCTACTACTTACAGCTGAATGAAATGAGCTAATTCTTTGCTTGTTTACTTAACGGGCTAAGCCTATATAGTTGTTAGTGGCTATTAGTGAATGAAATAGTATTTGTTTTTTAAAAAAATGTTCATAATTCCACCCTGCATTTCACACGTATTGGTTTTACATAATACATTTCTGATTAGGATAGGACTTTGAAAAGCCAACACTTCACTTTTCATAATTGCCTGCAGAAACACAAGGAAAATTTGATGTCAGTATTCTGTGGCAGACATCAAATCACGTCTCGCAAACGCAATGTACTTGGCTCGATTAGCCTGTGGTGATTTCAACACTGGAAGGCAGACAAGAAGCAGAATTGGAAGCACAGAGGGAAGAAGTAAACGCAGGGAGAGAGGAAAAGAGCAAGGGGAGAAAAGAGAAGCGGAAACAGCAGAGGCAGGAAAAATAGAAGGTCAGTGGAAAGAAGGTAGAACAGCGAGAGGATAAGAAAACGGAAGAAGGGCTCGGAGGTAAAGCATCCGCCTGCCAACGCGGGGGACCCGGGTCTGAGCTCTGGCCAGGGGAAGTCCCCCACCCCCGCCAAGGAGCAGTTAGCCCGTGGGCCCCAACTGTGAGGCTGCGCTCTAACCAGGGGCCCCAGCCACCGAATCTGCCGTGACCTGGAGCCTGCGCTCTGCAAGCAGAGACGCCCCCACAATGAGAAGCCGTGCAGCCCTACCAGAGGGCCGCTCCTGCGCACCCCAGCAGAGAAAAGCCTGCCCGGCAACCCAGGCCCAGCACAGCCAAAATAACCTCATAAAAACAATGCGTAAATGCATGAAATACCAAATAAATATCTTCAAAAAAGAAAACAGAAGAAGATAAAACCCTAATTCAAAATGATACACTCACCCCTGTGTTCACAGCAGCACGTTCACAACCGTTAAGACATGGGAGCAGTCTAAGTGTCCATCCTCCACCAAAAGGATAAAAAAGATGTGGGGGGGAGTGTAGGCTGCACAGCCACTGAGGAAACAGAGCAGAGGGCCCTCGGAAAACCACAGCTAGAGCTGCCGCAGGGTCCCGGGGCCCCACTCCTGGACACACACCCAGATAAAACTGTAACTTGAAAAGATACCCGCCCCCCTACGCTCACAGCAGCCCTCTTCACCACGGCCAAGACATGCCAATAGGTGTCCATCAACAGAGGCAGGAACAGAGAAGATGCGGGGGGGTGTGTGTGCGCATGCGTGTGTGTGCACAGTGGAGTACCACTCAGCCACAGAAAAGAATGAAATGATGCCATTTGCAGCAACATGGATGGACCCCAAGATGATCGTGCTAAGTGAAGTCAGTTAGAAAGAGATACACAAATACCACACAATATCACCTTCATGTGAAACCTGAAATAGAACTCAAATGAACATATCTACAAAACAACAAGAGACTCACAGACATAGAGAACGAACTGGTGGTTCCCAAGGCGGAGGCAAGGTATGGGAGGGAGGGATTGGGAGTCTGGGATTAGCTGAGGCAACCTATGCTATACAGAACGGATAGACAAGATACAGCTGTGTGGCTCAGGGACCTATATTCAGTAACCTGTGATAAGCCATAAAAGAACACCCCCAAAAAAGAATGTGTGTGTGCACATATATATATATGCACACACACACATTTATATAACTGAATCAGTTCACTGTACCGCAGAAATTAACACAACATTGTAAATCAACTACATTTCAATAAGCTTTCTTTAAGGGAAGAAAGGGAAAAGGAAAACGAGGCAGAGATGGAAAAGTGGGGGATGAGGATTTCTCTCTCAGTTGGGGTTTATTGAAAAGACCCTGAACTGGAACCTCTTTATTTACATTTTGGTAACAGGGGATACAGCATGAGATCTGCAGGGAGAGAGAGTGGTTTCCTATCTGGCCGTTGCTTCTGTTTGTTTAACACATATTTATTTTGTATAAGCTAGAACTTAGCTTGCACAAAGGTATTCCCTTATACTTGTACAAAATGGAAACTGATTTTTTGGAGCTAGATGGTAACAGCAGTAGATGCCTGGGCTGAACAGAGGTGCTGCAGCCTGCCTGGAATGGGGAAGAACTGGCAGGTGTTAACGAAGCAGCTTTCTTCCAGTTGCCACTTGGTGCCATGCTTTGAAGCATCCTCTAAAGAATGGTTTTAAGCAAGCGCAGACAGAACTTGTCACAGTATCACGTAACTGCTATTGAACAGTTCTGAGCTTTGAATCAGCCGTGTAGCCTCTGCATTAAAAAAAAGAAAACCAGTCTGTCATGAAAGTGCATGAAAGTTGACAAGACTTCCTCTAATAGCTGTATCTTGGGGATACATATTTATGAACATTTTTTAAAACACTAGCTTGGAAAACACATACTACCATGCTCAGATTGTTTAAAATGTGAACCCCTGACCTTAACAATCATAACAGCTTACTTCGCAGCTAAACCTGTGGCTTATTCTGACCCTCAAGCAGCCTGTAATGTCCTCCATTAAAGAAAGAGGCCGTCTTTGTATTTCCTTTCAGGGTGTTAAGTTATGATTAAGTATAGACATTATTCAAAATAACTGTCTCAACTTGTCTTAATGTTGATATAATTTCTTTTCAGTATTTTAATTTATGAGTAGATACAGACATTAGTCAAAATAACTGTCTCAATGTGTCTTCTTGTTTGTAAAAATTTCCAAACTATATCAATTATTCTCTAATATTCTATCATTATGGGTTTCCTGGTGGCTCAGATGGTAAAGAATCTGCCTGCAATGCAGGAGACGCAGGTTCGATCCCTAGGTCAGGAAGATCCCCTGGAGTGGGGCATGGTAACCCACTCCAGGATTCTTGCCTGGAGAATTCCATGGACAGAGGAGCCTGGTGGGCTACAATTCATGAGGTCACAAAGAGTCGGACATGACTGAGTGACTAACACTTTCAGTTTCTAGAATACACTGTATCTTTGTTTTTCATTTAGGGCAGGGTTTATTTCAGGATTCCCAATATGAGAATACACAGACATCTAGAAAAACACTCCACTATGTAATACCCTTAACAAACGGTTACACAGTTCCAAGAGTGGCTTTCACATAAAAGACAACCATCAATGATGCCACTGTCCTCGTTTATTTGCATAGCATTCACAATTACATCTACAGCCTTCTTTGTTTGCCCTCCAAATAATATTATTGCCTTTTAAACAGGGGTCATCTGGGGCTTCCCAGGTGGGTCAGTGGTAAAGAATCCACCTGCCAATGGAGGAGACACAAGTTTGATCCCTAGGTCGGGAAGATCTCTTAGAGAGATCGTCAGGATTCTTCCGTGGAGAATCCCATGGACAGAGGAGCCCGGCACGTCATATGGGTCACAAAGAATCAGACATGACTTAGTAACTAAACAATAAAGACATCTGAGGCAAAATGATCTGAAGATAACTTTGCCATCAATCAAAGTTTCACTTCTCTGGCAGCTCAGCTGGTAAAGAATCTGCCTGCAGTGTGGGAAACCCCGGTTCAATTCCTGGGTCGGGAAGATCCTCTGGAGAAGGGATAAACTATCCACTCCAGTATTCTTCGGCTTCCCTGGTGGCTCAGATGATAAAGAATCCGCCTGCAATGCGGGAGACCTGGGTTTGATCTCTGGGTTGGGAAAATCCCCTGGAGGAGGGCATGGCAACCCACTCCAGTATTCTTGCCTGGAGAATCCCATGGACAGAGGAGCCTGGCGGGCTATGGCGCATGGGGTCACAAAGGGTCAGACATGACGGAGTGACTAAGCATACAATCCAAGCTTCACTGTAATTCATGAGTTTCTAATTCTTGTACTTAAGACACTATTTCCTCCCATCTCTGCTTGTGACATTTATTTCAAATGAAACCTAAATACCAAGATTAGCTTACAAATTAAGACCAGACTCAAATGCATTAGAACATAAAAACATAGATAAGAAACTAGAGAAATTTTGAGCTGATGAAAATGTTAAAGATAATGTATCCAACATTTTAAAAGAAACCAAAGTCCAGGGATGTGAAAAGACTTTCCAAATCTTGCATAGCTAGTTGGGGCCACGAAGCTAGTTGTGAGAACAAGTAGAAAGCAGGCTAGGTATACTTGATAAGGAAATTAACACAGTCTCGGCTGAAGCCGAAGCTCCAATACTTTGGCCACCTGATGCGAAGAGTGGACTCATTTGAAAAGACCCTAATGCTGAGAAAGACTGAAGGTGGGAGGAGAAGGGGGTGACAGAGGATGAGATGGTTGGATGGCATCACCAATTCAATGGGCATGACTTTGAATGATCTCCGGGAGATGCTGAAGGACAGGGAAGCCTGGCGTGCTGCAGTCCATGGGGTCACAAAGAGTTGGACACGACTGAGCCACTGAACAGGAGCAATAGCATTTCATATCCCAGGGGGTGGCCTTGTCCAGGGAGCACTGCCCGTGAGACCTCCCAGGGAGCACTGCCTGTGAGACCTTCCAGGGAGCACTGCAGGGAGCACTACCCGTGAGACCTCCCAGGGAGCACTGCAGGGAGCACTTCCTGGCGTGCTGCAGTCCATGGGGTCACAAAGAGTTGGACACGACTGAGCCACTGAACAGGAGCAATAGCATTTCATATCCCAGGGGGTGGCCTTGTCCAGGGAGCACTGCCCGTGAGACCTCCCAGGGAGCACTGCCTGTGAGACCTTCCAGGGAGCACTGCAGGGAGCACTACCCGTGAGACCTCCCAGGGAGCACTGCAGGGAGCACTGCTCGTGAGACCTCCCAGGGAGCACTACCCGTGAGACCTTCCAGCACCGCTGTGAGCTGTAACGCCCGCTCAACTGCCAAGGCTGTTCCTTCACCACAAGCCAGAGCCCACGGGTTTTTGTTTTTGTTTTTTAATTTAACTTTGAATATATGATCTGTCCCCACACTCCACAAGCAGCATCTACTAGAGTTAGAACTACTGGACTCCTAAATGTTTTGTCAACAGAAAAGACCAGGCTTCCATCAAACGTGTGAAGAAAATGTTTTAAATCAGAAGTTCGCTCCCTGGTGTTTTTTTAATGAGTCAGGAAGCAGAAGGGGGAGGAAGGGCGCGTCGGTGAGAGCACCACCTCTGTGACTAAGAAGAGGGGAAAACCTGCCGGTCCTCAAAGTGAAAACCCCCTTCTATTTTAAGGAACACTCTCTCACTTCACCCAATGTCTCCAACGAATAATTCGGGTTGGATCATATCCTCTTGGGACAGCTAAGTTTCCAAAGAATAAGCCTTTAATGCATCGATTAAAAGAGAAAATGTACTCTGACAGCTGAGGAGATCGTCGCTCTCCAAATGACCTGTGCGTTGTGTTCGTGCGGTGCCCAGTGCAGAGGCCCCAGCATCCAACGAATAATTCGGGTTGGATCATATCCTCTTGGGACAGCTAAGTTTCCAAAGAATAAGCCTTTAATGCATCGATTAAAAGAGAAAATGTACTCTGACAGCTGAGGAGATCGTCGCTCTCCAAATGACCTGTGCGTTGTGTTCGTGCGGTGCCCGGTGCAGAGGCCCCAGCGCTCAGCCAGCTCCCGGCTCAGCGCGGGCAGAAAGCCTCCAGCGCAGCTCTCAGCCCGGGGCCTTCCGCGGGGACTTTTCCCCACTCTGGGCTCCCGAGGCCTCGTCATGGTGTGTCTCAGGGGCGGAGGAGTAGAGCTGATGGCACTCTGAAGCCTTTGTCAGCTTTCAGGGTAAAACCATGACAGTGTACTGAAGTCCGGCTGGACCGAGGCATTCATGAGTTGCTGCTATTTGCCGGCTCATCCATCTCAAGTGCAAACGACCAAAGTCCACATTGCA
This sequence comes from Madoqua kirkii, assembly GCA_006408675.1. Taxonomy (NCBI): domain Eukaryota; kingdom Metazoa; phylum Chordata; class Mammalia; order Artiodactyla; family Bovidae; genus Madoqua; species Madoqua kirkii. The sequence continues at coordinate 14,508 of SJYC01136498.1, forward strand.
GACGTCCTTATTGTCCACTCGGCTGCTATGTTTTGCTACGCTTATCCTCTCCTCCATGTCTCTGAATTTATTCTACCACCTAACCTGACCTGCCTCTTGAGAAATCTGTATGCAGGTCAGGAAGCAACAGTTAGAACTGGACATGGAACAACAGACTGGTTCCAAATAGGAAAAGGAGTACGTCAAGGCTGTATACTGTCACCCTGCTCATTTAACTTCTCTGCAGAGTACATCATGAGAAACGCTGGGCTGGAAGAAGCACAAGCTGGAATCCAGATTGCCAGGAGAAATATCAATAACCTCAGATATGCAGATGACACCACCCTTATGGCAGAAAGTGAAGAGGAACTAAAAAGCCTCTTGATGAAAGTGAAAGAAAAAAGTGAAAAAGTTGGCTTAAAGCTCAACATTCAGAAAACGAAGATCATGGCATCTGGTCCCATCACTTCATGGGAAATAGATGGGGAAACAGTGGAAACAGTGTCAGACTTTATTTTGGGGGGCTCCAAAATCACTGCAGATGGTGACTGCAGCCATGAAATTAAAAGACGCTTACTCCTTGGAAGGAAAGTTATGATCAACCTAGATAGCATATTCAAAAGCAGAGACATTACTTTACCAACAAAGCTCTGTCTAGTCAAGGCTATGGTTTTTCCAGTGATCATGTATGGATGTGAGAGTTGGACTGTGAAGAAAGCTGAGCGCCAAAGAATTGATGCTGTTGAACTGTGGTGTTGGAGAAGACTCTTGAGAGTCCCTTGGACTGCAAGGAGATCCAACCAGTCCATTCTGAAGGAGATCAGCTCTGGGTGTTCTTTGGAAGGACTGATGCTAAAGCTGAAGCTCCAGTACTTTGGCCACCTCATGCAAAGAGTTGACTCTGATGGTTGGAGGGATTGGGGGCAGGAGGAGAAGGGGACGACAGAGGATGAGATGGCTGGATGGCATCACGGACCCGATGGACGTGAGTCTGAGTGAACTCCAGGAGTTGGTGATGGACAGGGAGGCCTGGCGTGCTGCAATTCATGGGGTAGCAAAGAGTCGGACGGAACTGAGTGACTGAACAGAATTGAACTGAACCCTCCTTATGAAAACTCCTACTTGTTTCTTAAATAATTGTGTTGTATACATTTAAAGAGTTGAACTAAAAAAATAAACCCTCCTTTTCCCAAGGAATGAGGAAAACCGATCTTCATTTCCATATTCCCCAAAGGCAATTATAGAGAAACTAACGTAACATCAAGTGGTGGACACCCTATTTATGAAGCTCCGTTGATGGCTCCATGGAGACAAAGAGGCCCAGCTTTCCTCAAGAGCAAGAGCGCTATCACTTATACAAGGAATCTAAAAATAATAATACAAATGTACTTATTTATAAAACAGGCTCCCAGAGTTAGAAAACAAACGTATGCTTACCAAAGGGGAACTGTTGTGGGAGGGCCAAACGAGAAGTCTGGGATTAACAAATACACACTGCTGCGTATAAAACAGACAGTCAGGACCTACTGCCTAGCACAGGGAGGGCTGCCCAGTATCCTATAATAAGCTACATGGGGAAATAATCTGGAAAAGAATGGATATATGTATATGCCTAACTGATTCACTTTGCTGTACACCTGAAACTAACACAACATTGTAAACCAGCTATACTTCAATGAAACACATTTTTAAAAAAGAGCCAATGAGGAGAGGTTGAGAGTAGGACTCTAAAGAGAGGAAGGAATTAAAGTTCCTTGATTAGGGCCTAACTCCCTGCCAGGAGATGACTTAATTCAATTTTCTTGCACCTGGAGGAACAGACACACACACACACACACACACACACACACACACACACACACACACAGAGTCCCTCTCTGCATGAAGGAGAAGCCCTTTTCCTGGCCAGAAGCCTTGGGGTCTGCCTCCCAACAGAGCAGGACAGAGCGGGCCCCTTCTCCCCCTCCGGCAGCGGTCTCCCTCTGTGCCCCTGACCAGCACAAACCGTATCCCCTTGAGTTAGCTGTTTAATTTCCTTAATCCTCAACTCCTTGTCTGTTAACCGGGCTCTTACACACACACACACACACACACACACACAGTCCCTCTCTGCATAAAGGGGAAGCCCTTTTCCTGGCCAGAAGCCTTGGGGTCTGCCTCCCAACAGAGCAGGACAGAGCGGGCCCCTTCTCCCCCTCCGGCAGCGGTCTCCCTCTGTGCCCCTGACCAGCACAAACCGTATCCCCTTGAGTTAGCTGTTTAATTTCCTTAATCCTCAACTCCTTGTCTGTTAACCGGGCTCTCACAGGCGTCCCACCTTCTGGACTTACAGGGAGGAGCAAGAAGCAGCAAGGCTTGGCATGTGCACAAAGGGTGAACGTTGGGCAAACAGCTTCTCTATCATCAAAGCAGGGAACCTGGGCGGAGAGAGGGAAGGGGTTTGTCTCACACTTGGTTTTTATTTCTGAAGGGGATGGGAGTGGGGAAGAGTGGGTGGTTGTAACTGTGTTGAGTTTGAGCATCTTCTAGAACAGTTTCATTTCATGTAGAGAGAATTGGAAGTGTTAAGTCTGGACTCCACTGAGGGGTCAGGTCGAAAGGATAAATAAAATGAACCTGGAGCAAAATCATTTATTTGGGGAATAGAACTTTTTCTGACAACTGCCATCTATGAACAGAGAAAGGTAGGTGCACTCAGGGGTCAGGGGGGAGTATATGAACAAAAGCTTATGAAGATTATGAACTAAAGCTGAGGTTCTCAAAGTCTAGCATTTACCAGAATCGCCTGCAGGCCTTGCTTAAACAGACTGTGGGGTCCAACCCTGAAATTTCTGAACTGGGTCCCAGATGGAGGGCTTGAGAATTTGCATTTTGAACCAGCTCCCAGGTGACACTGATGCTGGGCCAGAGAATGGAGAATGGAGCTGCTGGTTTTCCACAGTAGCTTTTATTATTATTCATTTATTTGGCCATGCCTTATGGCATGTGGGATCTTAGTTCCTCAACCAGGGATGGAACCTGCGCCTCCTCCATTGAAAGCACAGAGTCTTAACTACTGGACCACCAGGAAGTCCCAGAGTAGCTTTAAAGGGGAGAAGAAAATTAATTGTTAAGTACTTACTATGTGCCAGGAGGTTCAAAGGCATCATTTAATCTCATGAGCTCAACACCCCTAAGAAGTGAGAGTTATCACCCAAGTTTTCAGATAAAGAAATTGGAACTCAGGGAGTCAAGGGACTAGACCAAAGTCACATGATGAGGAGAGCAGGACACAGTCCTGACTCAGAGCTGTCAGCTCCAAAGCCTGTGTCCTTTCCAGATGTGCCATGCTCTCAGCTTCTCTTTGCAAGGAAAGTCAGGAGGGTTCAGTACAGTCACTCAGTTGTGTCCAATTCTTTGCGACCCCATGAAGCGCAGCGTACCAGCCCTCCCTGTCCATCACCAATTCCCAGAGTTTACTCAAACTCATGTCCATCGAGTTGGTGATGCCATCCGGCCATCTCATCCTTGGTCGTCCCCTTCTCCTCTTGCCCCCAATCCCTCCCAGCATCAGAGTCTTTTCCAATGAGTCAACTCTTTGCATGAGGTGGCCAAAGTACTGGAGTTTCAGCTTCAGCATCATTCCTTCCAAAGAAATCCCAGGGCTGATCTCCTTCAGAATGGACTGGTTGGATCTTCTTGCAGTCCAAGGGACTCTCAAGAGTCTTCTCCAACACC
>SJYC01136499.1:0-14791 GCA_006408675.1 Madoqua kirkii
TATATATATATCAATCCCCATCTCCCAATTCATCCACATCTTTCACCTCCCTGGTGTCCATATATTTGTTCTCTATAACTCTATCTCTGCTTTGCAAATAGGTTCATCTGTACCGTTTTTCTAGATTTCACATACATGATATTTGTTAACACATGATATTTGTTTTTCTTTTTTTGACTTATTTCACCCTGTATGACAGTCTCTGGGTCCATCCACGTCTCTACAAATGACCCAGTTTTGTTCCTTTTTATGGCTCAGTAATATTCCATTGTATATATGTACCACATCTTCTTTATCCATTCATCTGTTGGTGGACAACTAGGTTGCTTCCATGTCCTGGCTATTGAAAGTAGTAACGCAATGAAGACTGAAGTGTGTGTGTGTATCTTTTAGTATTGTGGTTTTCTCAGGGTATACTCCCAGTCATGGCACTGCTGGGCTTCCCCGGTGACTCAGTGGTAAAGAAACCACCTGCTTGCAGGAGACACAGGAAATGCAGGCTTGATCCCTGGGGGAGGAAGATCCCCTGGAGGAGGGAATGGCAACGCACTCCAGTAATCTCGCCTGGAGAATCCCATGGACAGAGGAGCCTGGTGGCCAGACACCACTGAGCACGCTCGCAGGGCATAGAACGGTTTGGTTTTGTTCCATGATGTCCTCCGTAGTGGAGGCTCCAGTTTACATTCCCAGCAACAGGGTAGGCAGGTTCCCTTTTCTCCACATCCTCTCCAGGGTTTATTCTTTGTAGATTTTTTGATGGTGGATCTTCTGACCAGTGTGAGGTGAATCTCTAACAATTAGAGATTCAATCTACGTCGTCTTTGGCTCTTCCTCACCTTTCCCACCTCTAATGTGTCAGCAGATCTGATGGTGCTGCTTTGTTTTGTTAATTCTATTTGTTTGATTGTGCGTCACAGGAATTGTGTCTTTCACACACTGAAGGCTTCTGGCAACCGGGCATCAAGGGAGTGTCTTGACACCATGTTCCAGCATTCGCTCACTTGGCGTGTCTGCACCACATTTGGTGATTCTGGCAATATTTTTTTAATTTAATTTTTATTTTATGTTCGAGGATGGTTGATTTACAATGTGATTTGTGATTCCATGTATATGCAATACACATATCCATTCTTTCTCAGATTCTTTTCCCTTTAGGTTATTGCCGAGTGCTGAGTGGAGCTCCCTGTGATGTACAGGGGGTCCTACTTGGTTATCTAGTTTATGTAGTAGTGTTTGTATGTCAACCCCAAACCACCACCGTCCCCACCCTGATACGGGCCACCAGCATCTCTGTATCCATCCTTGCTTCTCTGGACCTCATTTTCAACTCCATAGCCAGATGAACCCTTTTCAGATATGAGTCGGATCACATCTCTTTCTGCTTGACGCTCTTCTGTAACTTCCCACTGGGCCTACCGTGTGACCCTGCTCTGACGTCACACTTGTCTGTTACCTCTCCCCTCTGCGCATCCTCATCTCTTCCCTACTTTCTTCTCTTCCTGCTGCCCTGCAGCCTCCTCGCCAGGCCTGTGTTGCCCTGGGGAATTTGCACCGGCTCCTCACCTTAATATGAGTCGGATCACATCTCTTTCTGCTTGACGCTCTTCTGTAACTTCCCACTGGGCCCACCGTGTGACCCTGCTCTGACGTCACACTTGTCTGTTACCTCTCCCCTCTGCGCATCCTCATCTCTTCCCTACTTTCTTCTCTTCCTGCTGCCCTGCAGCCTCCTCGCCAGGCCTGTGTTGCCCTGGGGAATTTGCACCGGCTCCTCACCTTCCTGAGAATCCCTTCCCCAGACCTCCAGGGTGACTCCTTGAGTCTTTGTTCAAATCTCATTTTCTCAGTTTACCTGTTCATTGCAACCGTTCTTATTCTCAGGAATTCTGATCCTTCTTACTCTATTTTTTTCTGTTCTTTTTTCCCCTATTTTCCCCCTCATCACTAAAATACTAATTTACCTATTTGTTATATTTATTATATATTCTGTGTATCCCCAGGCAGACTTCAATGTAAGTTCTAGGAGAAAAAGAATCTTGGAATTTATGAATTGGAAGGGCCTGGCACTGGGCTGGTCACACAGTAGATGCTGAATAAAGATTTGTGGAATGAATGCAGACAGAACTGAGTTCAAAGGAAGTAAGAAAGTGGGAAAGATGCAAAGTTAGAACAACCGTGTCAGCCAGAACAGTCTCAGAATCAGAGCTCTGGGTGACGGTACGGATCCTGGGGATGCGGTCACAGCAGGCAGGGCTGTGGGTGAGGTCGGTGCAAGGGCACGGGAGAGGGCAGATGGGTCAGGAGAAAGGGCAGATAGGGAGAAAGCTCAAGAATTAAAGCAGAAGAGCTTTTCTTACCACTGTCCTCAGAAAAGAAATAGAAAGGGAAAATTGGAAAACAATTTTTTGAAAGTGTTCAAAGTTTCATAGTAACCTTAAAAATATGCATCACTTCTCAAGTCAGTGTTTTTTTACCTTAAAGAAGGATGACCAGCACCAGCGTCTGTCCTAGGAACCCCTGACAGTGGCCATAAGTGGGCTCTTGCACTGTACCTGTTTGGAGCGGACGGGCATCAGGGAGAGCTTCCCAGGCAGCCATAGAAGAGGATCCATCCACTCTGAGCACAGTTCCAGGCCTGGGAATACGAGCTCTGTGCGTAGGCAGTAACAGGAGAGCCAATCAAGGGGAGAAGAGGAAACCCACTGGCTTTTGGGACAGAAGAGTCCAGAGTTCCATTGGTTTCAGGTCTGGCTTGATCTAGGCCCACAGGCAATGTTATTAAGAATCTGATGTTTCTAGCAGAAGACTGTCTTCCTCTGGCTTGGCATCATAGGACCTGCAGCATCTGTGGATTTACACTTGGTCAGTTTAGCCACCCCATCAGAAAGAGCTTCTTTGGCCTCATTCCGAGATACCTTCCAAGCTCATCTCTCTTTGACCTCACTTGTGTTCCTCTCTAAACAAAGTGCCATGGCCAGGAGATGTAGCCCTCTTCTCGTCTAGTCCTGGCTCTTGCGCATGTCCACTCAGGGAGCCAAAAGATGGATCACACCTCACATGAACTGACTAAAGAGAGGAATGAGCCTCCAAAAAAAAAAAAGCCAAGGCTCTTTTAACAGAAGATGGGAAAAGGATGTTGAGTAAGCAGCAAAAATCTATTAATGGCTCTTTAGGCTATTACAGGAGAGAACCTTACTGCTTATGTAACAGTGATCTCAGGAATGTGAAAGAAGCAAAGGGCAAAAGCCATTTCTCTTAATTTAGAAAGTCCGTATTTTTGCAAGAGAAGTTATTTTCAGTAACTGCCATGGTTGAAGACAACTTTCTTTCTTTCTTTCTTTTTTAACTGAAACAGTCCCAGGCTCTGCTGAGACCGGAGTCACCTTTTCCTTAGCGGGTGTCTGCGATCTCCTCGTTCAGTGCTGTGGTGCGCTGTTCTGTGCTCAGTCTCAGTCGGGTCCGTCTCTTTGCAGGCCCGTGGGCTGCAGCCCACCGGGCTCCTGTCTGTGGAGACTCTCCAGGCAGGAATACTGGAGTAGACTGCCGTGCCCTCCTCCAGGGGGTCTTTCCCACCCAGGGATCGAACCTCGGTCTCCCGCACTGCAGGCGGGTTCTTTACCAGCTGAGCTGCCAGGGAAGCCCAGGTTCAGTGCCAGGCACCAGGCACGTACGGACAGAGCCGAAAGGCACCGTCAGGGACACCATGCTCCCGTCTGTCCCCACTCCCCCAGCCTTCTCTTTGATCCCACCAAATGGCAGCATCTTGAGCCACCTGTTCTGGTCCCAGGCTCTCATAGCTGCCTGTCACCTTGTCCAGTCCCACTTTCCAGAAATCTCATCCTTTCTGAGACTTCCCAGGTGGCGCTGGTGGTAAGGAATCTGCCACTGATGCAAGAGACACAATGAGCCCCTAGGTTGGGAAGATCCCCTTGAGGAGGTAATGGCAACCCACTTCAGTATTCTTGCCTGGGAAATTCCATGGGCAGAGAAGCCTGGTGGGCTACAGTCCACGGGGCCGCAAAGAGTCGGACACGACTGAGCAGCTAACAGTTCACTTTTATTTTTTCAAGGACCAACATTAATGAAAACGCCTGTATGTCTGCGTCATGTGGTCATTTTGCAGATGACCATTGGCTTTGGCCGACCTGTCAGATCCTGGTAGATCACCGTTTGTCTGTGCCTCCTGAGGTTGTCTGGGAGCAGGAGACGTGGACTCAGTTCGATTCCTTTCTGGGTTTTTTGGTGGTGTTTGCACAGAGTTTAGTCTTCAGTTTCTTGGTAGGAATCTACCTGATCCAGTTGTTTATCTTATAAGGGTTCAAGTAGCTTTATAACGTATGCAATTAACAGGGCAACTGCAACACACCAATCACATCCTCGGAAACATTCAAAGAAGCAAAGATGCCAAAGTCAGTCCTCCCTTCTAAACATAGACGGTTCCTGCTCTTGCCCTAAGACCCCCTCCCAAAGACTGCAGGTGGCCCTGACCGTGTGCACTGAAGGCATCAGGCCACCCTGTTCATCACTGTGCCTTCCTGCCCAGTCGCTCAGTCGTGTCCGGCTCGTTGTGATCCCAAGGACTGTAGCCCGCCAGGCTCCTCTGTCCGTGAGATTCTTAAGCAAAGAATACTGGAGCAGGCTGCCACTTCCTTTGCCAGGGGATCTTCCTGACCCAAGGATCCAGCCTATACTCTTGCATCTCTTGCACGGGCAAGGGAATTCTTTACCACTGCACCACCTGGGAAGGTGAGAGAAAAGGAGAAGCGCTCACATTTTCTGCCGACGTCCCGCGAAGCCTTCTCTCACTTGCTCTGGGAGTGTGCCCACAGTTGAAGACCCTGCAGCCGCCCGCCCTCTGCCCTGCAGATCTGCCCCGGCAGTGGCAGGGCCTCCGGCCCTCTCCCTGCTCTGCACTCTGGCCTCACTGTCCTGCTGCCTCTCCTTTGCCTTCAGACCCCCAGAGCTTCTCAAAGGGCCCACGCTGAGGGGCAGCTCTCCCTTTCTAACCTCAAAATGCACAATTCTGGTGACTCTTCCGGGGCATTGTGGCTCGGGGAGAGGAAAGTCTCTGTGACTCAACTGGGAGTCAGCTTCTCGAAGGGTCACTAGACAAAGTCGCAGCCCAAGAGCGAGGATCTGCTTGGAGGGGAGGAGCCGGGTCCTGCTCCGGTTTTAGGAAAGAATGGTTATCCTTGTGACCCCACGGACTGCAGCCCGCCTGGCTCCTCTGTCCATGGGATTCTCCAGGCAAGACCACTAGAGTGGGCTGCCATGCCCTCCTCCAGGGGATCTTCCGACCCAGGGATGGAATCCGTGTCTCCTACGTCTCCTGCATTGACAGGTGGATTCTTTATCACTAGCGCCACCGGGGAAGCCCTCAGTTGTTTCTTCACTGTTTTCTGCCAAGCATGGAGCCATGATTTGGCTGAGACTGTAAACTAGAGACCGTTCGGCAGTGGCAGCAGGACATTGTCCCAGCCTGACTTCAGCTCTGTTCCTGCCAAAGCTTTTGGACTCTTTTCTACCTACTGTGTCTCCTTGAAGCCCTCAGCCCCCTTTTCATTATTGAAACTCCCTTCTGATTCTGGCACTTTGCAAATTCCCTAAGGTTATCTCACGTGATCTTAACCTTTCTAATCTTTCCTAAGCTCCAGTTAGACAGCATCACTGACTCAAAGAACATGACTCTGAGCATACTCCAGGAGACAGCGGAGGACAGGGAGCTCAGGCGTGCTGCAGTCCACGGGGTCCCAAAGAGTCATACACGACTGAGTGACTGAACCAAAATCTTCCTTTATTCTGAGATTCTTGATCATTCTTTGTGTACTCCAGCTTGCTCTAAGACCCCTCCAAAGGCCATCAACTCTCCTCTCCCCATTTTTGAGGATATTTTGTAGTTCTCATAGGGAAATGTATATTAGTTCTGAGTCCAGATATATGCCTTTTCCCATGTCTTTTCCTTTGGATATCCAGTATTTTGGATTGTATTATACATACTTCAGATTTTTTTGTTTGCTTTTTCATGTTGTACTTTCATACCTTTTTGTGTACATATGTAAAGATAAGAATTATGGAATAATAAGCAGGGGAAGAATAAAAAATAAAAATACAAGAAATAACACTTTCAGACATGAAACAAAATATTGAGTGATTTTTACAAGTTAAAAAGGGGTAAGAAGAAAAGCGATAATGTGTGCAATTTTAGCAAATTTTATCACCAGCAAAATGTTGTATGAATCCTACTCTATTTTTCCCTTAACCAAATTTAGGTAACAAAGGCTATTTCCAAACACTAGCACCAAAATGGATATGAAATGTAGCACCAAAATGACACTGTATGCAGATATATATATATCCCCACAGAATATACATATGTATATATTCTCTATTTAGCTGTGCATTTAATATATGTATTCTCTATTTAGCTATATATGTACTATATATAGAGAGAGAATTTATATAGAGTACTTATACAGAGAGAATAGGCAGTCTATATTTAACTGTGTAGAAAATATACATACTTTCTATTTAGTCTAGAAAAGTGTACCAATCTACTCCATCATTCTCACAGTCCTATCCCCTGTTTGCCAATGTGCCCCCAACACACACATCCTGACATAGTTGTCACGGACTGTGTTCAGCTAAGAAGTTTCACGCAGGCTGGTAGAATTTCCTAGTTAGACAGTTACAATACCTGTCCTATTGATGTTCATAAAATTTTTATTATATGTATCTGGTGAGCTACTATTTAACTGTCATCTTTTATGTACCAACTAAATCATGAATTATTTTTAAATTTTAAAGTTTGTTTTTTAATAGAAACTAAAAAGCTGAATATGCAAACCCAAGTTGCCAGGTGTTTCTACGCACCACGGTTTCCGAGAATAGTAGTTTAAGCCGTATTGTTTAGCATAGTCAATTCTTCCACATCCATCAATTTCTTTCTTAAAACACCCTAAAGAATGAGAGGTTAAAATATTATTTCTGTGCAAATTAAAACTGTACAAAACAATGAGGGATCACATCACACCAGTCAGAACGGCCTTCATTAGAAAGTCTACAAATCACAAATGCTGGAGAGGAGGTGGAGAAAAAGGACCCCTCCCACACTGCTGGTGGGAAGGGAAATTGGTGCTGCCACTACGGAGAACAGTTTTAGTTTTCAAAAAACTAAAAGCGGAGACTTTCCCCGGTGGTCCAGCGGTTAAGAGTCCACGCTCCCAATGCCCAGGGCCTGGGTTCTATCCCTGGCCAGGGAACGAGATCCCACATGCTGCAATTAGGACGCAGCCCAGGCAAAAAAAAATGAAGCAGCCATACGGCCCTAGTCCCACTCCTGGGTACATATCCAGACAAAACTGTAATTCAGAAAGATGCGTGCACCCCGTGCACCCCGTGTTTATAGCAGTGCTGTTCATAACAGCCAATATGTGGAAACAACCCAAACGGCCAGCGACAAGTGAACAGATGATAAGATGTGGCACGTACACCAGGGAATGTTGCTCAGCCATGAAAGAGAATGAGACGATGTCAGCAGCAACGTGGACGGACCTAGAGATTACCACACTAAGTGAAGGAAGTCAGACAGAGGAAGGTAAATGCCATGCGGTGTCACCTATATGTAGAATCTAAAATATGGCACAAATGAACTTAGCTGCAAAACAGAGACTCACAGCTAAGGAGAATGAAGCTGTGGTTGCCAAGGGGGCGGGGGCTGGGGAGAGACAAGCGAGAGTGAGGGACTGGCAGGGGCAAGCTGGTGGGCACAGAATGGGCGAGCCAGGACCGGCTGTGCAGCGCAAGGAGCTGTACTTGATACCCTGTGATAAACCACAGTGGGAAGGAAAAATACATCATTTCTAGATTATTTTAACCAAACAAATAAAACATGAACAAAACCTCTTTCAGAGACAGGAAACACTACTTCATCTGAGCTTCCGGAGCTCTTTTCTTCTTCATACGATTTTTCATTAGTCAAGTAAGATGACCACAAAACTCAGCTTTCAAACTCCTTGTACCATTTCAAAAGGCCCATGCGGTGCATGTTGTCTGCACCCCACGGGATCAGCCTGAAGCCCCTCTCAAGCTGAGGCCACATCTTTGTTACCTCCTTCCTTACCCCATCTTGCTTCCGTGAGCCCATCCTTCTGGGAACGCTTCCTCTATGAATCATCCAAACCAGAATCCCATCCCAGGCTCTACGGATCCATGCAAGTCCTAAGCACGAAATTTCTCAAAACAAACCATCACTACCTGGATGACCTGCATTAAACCTCAGAAACTGATGCTATCCTGCTCAGTGCTTTTTTTCTTTTCATATTCAATTTACAGCCTTGTCAAATCATTTTCTAATTGAGATATAATTAACATATAACATTATATGAGCTCCAGGTGTACACATAGTGGTTTGATATTTGTGTGGTTTGTGAAATGATGCCCACGGTAAGTCTAGCCATCACCTTACAGTTACAAGACCCTTGACTGTGTGTTGTAAACCTTTGAGGTCTCCTCTTTCAGCAGTTTTCAAATCTGCTATACAGTATTATTAATTCTAGTCACCATGTTGGATGTTACACCCCCTCAACTTGCTCAGTATTTCATATATAACATGCAATATTTATTTAATAACTGTAATATGTAATACCAATAGTATTATTAAATATCTAAGATATCAGAGAATCTTAATATGGCAGTGACCTTCTGGAGAAAGCTCCTACTGGCATTTGCAGCAAAATGTGGATGGACCTAGAGAATATTTTGTTTAGGAAATGAAAGTCAGACAAAGAAAGACAAATATTGTATGACGTCACATATATATCCAATCTAAATATATATATATATATGTGACAATACAGAATCAGACTCACAGATGCAGAGAACAAACTAGTGGTTCCCGGTGGGGAGGAGGAATGGGGGAAGGGCAAGTTAGGGGCATAGGATTAAGAGACACAAACCATTATGTATAAAGTAGAAAAGCAACAAGGACATATTGTACCGTACAGGGAATTATAGCCACTACTGGAGGGCAAAGAGTCGGACACGACTGAACGACTGAACTGAACTGAACTGAACCAAACTGAAGCTTCCCTGGTGGCTCAGAGGTTAAAGTGTCTGCCTGGAATGCGGGAGACCTGAGTTTGACCCCTGGGTTGGGAAGATCCCCTGGTGAAGGAAATGGTAACCCACTCCAGTACTCTTACCTGGAGAATCCCATGGAGGGAGGAGTCTGGTGGGCTCCATGGGATCCATGGGGTCCATGGTCCATGGGGTTGCAAAGAGTCAGACATGACTGAGCAACTTCACTTTACTTTATCATTGTAATAACTTTAATGAAGTGTAATCTGTAAAAATACTGAATCGCTATTCTGTACACTTGAAACTAATATAATATTATAAATCAACTAAAACTCAGTAAAAATAAAGTAGCAAAGCTTTCACGCTTTTAGAAGTGGGCATACGTTTAGAAAGCTTTTAGAAGCTTTCATACATTTAAAAGTGGACAACTGTGGTTTGGAAAAGACTTGTGAGTTCTTGGACAGCAAGGCGATTCAACCAGTCCATCTTAAAGGAAATCAGTCTTGAATATTCATTGAAAGGACTGATGCTGAAGCTGAAGCTCCAGTACTTGGGCCACCTGATGCGAAGAACTGAGTCACTGGAAAAGTCCCTGATGCTGGGAAAGATTGAAGGCGAGAGGAGAAGGGGACGACAGGATGAGATGGTTGGGTGGCATCAGTGACTCAATGGACATGAGTTTGAATAAACTCTGGGAGTTGGTGATGGACAAGGAGGCCCGGCGTGCTGCAGTCCATGGGGTTGCAAAGAGTCAGACATGACTGAACGACTGAACTGAGGGTAGAAAGGATGTGCCAATTAAAAATATTCTGTCTTAAGTGGCAATTAGACTGTGTACAAGAGCAAGAATTCAGCTGCTGACAGAGGATCAAAAATAAATCTCCCCAAATTTGTAGACAACAGTAATGGTTTCGCAGGCTCTTCTTTCAGTCTCCAGTAGCTTCCAGCTGTATGCTAGCTGTACAGAAACGTGGTGATGGTGTCTGGCCAAGCCAGAAAAAACAGGATGATAATCAATCACCTCAACCTGGACTGAATTTTCAATGTTGTTTTAATGGCCCAGCCTTCCTCTGAGCTATCAAATCCTTCTCCAGAAGGAAAGAAATATGTGTAGCCAACTCAGCTTTAATGGAAGGACTCTTCATGTCACAAATGCGTATTGAGCTCTGGCTTTGCTGTGTGCACAGCGCTCTGCGAGGCGCCCTGCAGAGCCAGAGGGGACGGGAGGGGGGAGCCCGAGCGTGTGCTGAGCGCCGAGCCGCTGCGGCCGGGCCGGCCCGCCTGCCTTCTCCGAGTCCCCGCCCGCTCCGGTCCGTTCCCTCTGCTGTGGTTCAACCCTCTCTGCCAAACAGAGAAACGCTGCTTCTTGAAAAGGCAGCCGAGCGCCCGCTTCTGCCTCCATTCTACGCTTCCTCCCCCTGAGACCCGCAACCTCTTCTCTCCCTCCTGGGCTCCCTGAGGACAAGGGAATAAATAGAAAGCTATTCGGTCGGAAAAGCCTTAGCCGGGGTGAAATGTGCTGCAGCCTCGAGTCAGTGAAAAATCACCCGCCGGCAAGAAAGCCAAACATGTCTTTTTTATTTTATCCAAGTCTAGCTGATTTAAAAATGCTATGTTAACTTCCGTTACACAGCAAAGTGATGCTGATACACACACACACACACACACACACACACACACACACACACATTTATATTATTTTCTATTATCATTTATCCTGAAAGTGAAGTGAAAGTTGCTCAGTTGTGTCTGACTCTTTGCTACCCCAGGGTCTGTAGCTCGCCAGGCTCCTCTGTCCATGGAATTCTCCAGGCAAAAACACTGGAGTGGGTAGCCGTTCTCTTCTCCAGGGGATCTTCCCAACCCAAGGATTGACCTCAGGTCTCCTCCACTGCAGGTAGATTCTTAACTGTCTGAGCCACCGGGAAGCCCAAGAATACTTGAGTGGGTGTCCTCTTCCTTCTCCGACGGCTCTTCTGAGCTCAGGACCTGACCAGGGTCTCCTGCACTGCAGGCGGATGCTTTACCAGCGGAGCTCCGGAGAAGCCGCGGTTCACTCTAGGACGCGGACTATAGTACCCAGTGCTGCACAGGATGTCTCCTTGTTTAACCATTTTCTGTACAGCAATTTTCGTCTCCTAATTCCAAACTCCCAACACACCCCTTCTTATCCCCTCCCCTTTCAAATACTTCTTTTTACATCCCTGAACTTGGCAACTGTCAAAGAAGGTTCTAGCTCATTGGCGGAGTGAGTGAGCCTAGGAATGACCCTTATATTTACCCAGCGTTACAGAGTTTACGGAATCCTTCCACATACATCACTCTGATTTCCACGACAGCCTTATGAAACTAGCCTGTTCCATCAGAGGAAACTAAGGCTCCGACAGGTTAAGTGTGTCCAAAGTCACCTTGAATCCTGTCTTCCAGCTCCAAGCCTTTCAGTTATTCCAGTGTTACCTCCCTTAAGCTCGTGAGAACCCTAGATTCCCGTAAGGGTTTTCCCTACCATTCCCTGTTCAACTGCCGCCACGACCTAAACCAGTAATCCCTCAGAAAGCTGGTCTCTGGGATATTATGACACATTCCACCCTTTCACCACCACGTCTTAAAAATCAGACAGATAATATAGGAACCATCATTGTATAACCAGTACTTACATTAACTGCATGCCTTTTTCTCTCCACTCGATGGGTAATAATGTTGCAAGACACAATATTTTACTTACCAAAATGGTCTACAGACCACCTCAGAATTGAGAAAACTGACGTAAGGCACACCTTGCTAGGACTCATAAAAGGTTTGTTTTTTAAAAACTCTCCAGTTAAGAGGGAGGAAAGAATTCCTTGCATAATGAGGCATGTTTGGCTCTCTGAGTTTTTTTGGTATTTATTATTTTGGTATCTCTTCTAAGACTTAACTGTTTCATTTTTCATATGAAAAATGAAGGGGAAGGAGATTAAAGCTTTCAGCTTGGACTAGACATTGGAATGGCGTGGGCATGTTTTTTTGGACAGAGGTTTACAGTATTCACCCATAGCTCAGTTCAGTTCAGTTCAGTTCAGTTCAGTCACTCAGTCGTGTCCACCTCTTTGTGACTCCATGAATCGCAGCACGCCAGGCCTCTCTGTCCATCACCATCTCCCAGAGTTCACTCGAGTTCATCGAGTCCATGATGCCATCCAGCCATCTCCTTCTCTGTCGTCCCTTTTACCTCCTGCCCCCAATCCCTCCCAGCATCAGAGTCTTTTCCAATGAGTCAGCTCTTTGCATGAGGTGGCCAAAGTACTGGAGTTTCAGCTTTAGCATCATTCCTTCCAAAGAACTCCCAGGGCTGATCTCCTTTAGAATGGACTGGTTGGATTCATCCATAAAGAGTTCTGTATATTGCATCAATATTCTCATGCATTACTCACTGATGAGCAGTGCTTAAACCTACTATTACTGATAACTGTTGCTTATATCTGTTAACTCATTAGCTACAGGATGATGATATTCTAATTATAATCTTCCCTCTAACAGAATTCAAAAAACGGAAAAAATCTGAAAACGCACACGTAAAAATGGCATGTGTGAAAAGTACTTGCATGCATGCTCGCTCAGTTACTCAGCCGTATGTGACCCTGTGACCCCAGGGACTGCAGCCCGCCAGGCTCCTCTGTCCATGGGATTCTCCAGGCAAGAACCCTAGAGTGGGCTGCCAGTTCCTCCGCGAGGTGATCTTCCCAGCCCAGGGATCGAACCCTTGTCTCCTGCATCTCCTGCGTTGGTTGGAGGATTCTTTACCCAGACACAAAAACAGTAGGATATAATTCTTTTCTCAGGTTTCAATTTTATGTAAGCCAGGGGTGGCCAGCATTTTCTGTAAACGGTCAAATCGCAAATGTTTTAAGCTTTACAGGCCGCACAGTCTCTGCTGGAATTACTCAGCTCTTTCACTGTAGCGAGAGAGCACCTATAGATGTTTATTGTGTTCCAGTGAAACTGCGTTCACAGAGAGAGGCAACAGACTGGATTTCACCAGTGCGCCATAGTTGGCTGGCCCCCGAGATCATCTTGGTCTGGAAGAGAGGTCCTTCCCTACTTCACAGCGATTCCTACAGGGCGTTCCTGAAATCAGCAATCGTTGCTGTAACTTGGGCAAAGACGAAAGAGATGTTTGCCTTCTGCCAGGGTGTTCACCGCCTCTGCGGTCGGGAGATACAGCCGTCCTGAACTGCTCTTTGACTCCGTTCTGTCCCACAGAGCTTTCCACGATGATGGGGTGTCCCACTTCTTCTCGAATACAGTCATTATTACCACAGCAGGCTTTTAAGCGCTTGCACTGTGGCCAGTGCGAGTGAGAGATTGAATTTTGGAATGATTTAACTTTAATAGAAGCATTTATACTTAAATAGCCATGCGTGTCTAGTAGCCACCATATTTATATTAATTATGATTAACTGTGTAATAGCGCAGCCCTCGTCCCTTCCCTGTGGAGCCATGGCATTTTGCCCGCGTCCCAGACTCTCAGTTTCCCTCTCTTCTTCCATCTTGCAGGCCTTCCCTTAATTCACGCTGAGCAGTCTCTTTCTGCCACGATGCCTCACTACCTGAACAGCCGTGACTGCGGATCTCTGCTCACTGTGAGTCCACAAAATCCTGTCTTTGCACCGCGGACTTGCTGCCTCCAACCTAGGGCTGATAATACTAACTATCTTATTGATTCACACTGGGAATTAAATGAGCTAATATTTGTAAAGCGGAAAGCATATCCCAAATAGGCCTAGCAGGTGTGTGTCAGTCGCTTCAATTGTGTCCGACTCCTTGCAACCCCATGGACTGCAGCCCGCCAGGCTCCTCTGCCCGTGGGTTTCCCAAGCAAGAATATTGGAGTGGGTTGCTATTTCTTCCTCCAGGGGATCTTCCCAACTCAGAGATCGAACCCACGTCTTACAGTTCCTGCGTTGGCAGGCAGATTATCACTGTCGCCACTTGGGAAGCCCAGGCCTAGCACAGGACGTCCCAAAGAAAGTCATTTTCATATTGAAACGAATCCTGACAATAAGTGCTTAGGAGTAAAGCTTTCACTTGTCACATGATTATAGGCTGCCGCAGCCAAGTGGCCGCATGCAGCTATCCAAATTTAAGTTAATTAAAATGAACGTTTCGTTTACTAGTCACATTTCAACTGCTCAGTGGCCAGGCATGCCTCGAGACTATCGTCCGTAGGAAAGTTTCATTGGACGGTGACACAGCTTTGGCACTCGACCTCAGGGAACTCAGGAGAGAAGAGTTCCCGCAGTAGGTCAGAAAACCAGCTCAGCTAGGGAAGACCAGTCCTCAGCAGGTGATCAGTCTCTGTCCTTCTTGCTACCAAATCGGTATTCCCATGGTTCACTCTTCCCTTTCACCACTTCCTTGCCCATCTCGACAGTACTAATGAAATGCATTTAATAAATATCATTAAAATACCGTTGACCTAATTTTCAATGTTATCAAGAACACGTTCTTCAGAATTTATTTTCTTCTAAGGCTTCACAGCAGAGGAGATGATGTCTTTCTTTTTACTGATACTCTGTCATATCTGGCAAAACATGGGGCCTAATCCTGTTTATTCTCTGCAGTCACAACATGGCTAGTCACAATAGAGAACTTAATGAACATTTTTTACTTTGTCCCATTTGCTCATAGCTTGACAGAACCCAATAAGGGAGGCAAGGACCCATTGTGTGTGAGC
>SJYC01136500.1:0-23081 GCA_006408675.1 Madoqua kirkii
AATGAACATTTTTTACTTTGTCCCATTTGCTCATAGCTTGACAGAACCCAATAAGGGAGGCAAGGACCCATTGTGTGTGAGTGTGTGTGTGTGTGTGTGTGTGTGTGTGTGTGTGTGTGTGTGTTTACCCAGTGTTCTGTGTATATCTTCTGTCATTAATTGCACTGGACTGGAGCTTGTCTGGGCAGCTAATGAACATTCCTCCCTTAAGCTGTTATTCTCTTGGGCATTTGTTCCCAAGGGAAGAGAAATGTTATCATTAGTACATGATGGAAACTTTCTTCCAGCTTACAGAAGCTTATCCTCAGAACAGTCCGTATTGCTCTGAAAGTGGTTCTGAGCCTTGACTGCCAGAATACCCCTATCTTGACCTTGGTGGGAGCACAAAGAAAGACACATGCGTTTTGTAGAGAAGAGCTCATGTGGTCCACCATCCCGAAGAGTATTTAGTTAGTGCTCGTTTTCATTGGGAAAATAAAAAGAAGTAAATAAATAGTTATATACTATTAAATAATGAAAATAAAAGGAATTCATTACTGACCTTCAAAACTAAAACTTAACCAAATATTGTGGGTATTTTATGCACAAATGGAAAAGAATCAAGATTCAAACCTAGATGGCTGGAGTAAGACTCTCGCTCTTTACCAGGTTAGTGACCCTGGGCAGGCAACTTCTCAGAGCCATTGTTTGCAGAAATTTCTAAACCCTGGAGTCCAAGAAAATCTCTCTTTGGGGAGAAGAAATATTATAGGTCCGTTTCCCCAGGAAACAGGCTTTGAGATAGATTTCCTGCACGAATTTTATAGAAGAGACCCCTGGAGACCACCTGAGAGGAATAAGAAGAGCTGCGTGGGGCAGAGGGAGAGACTGACCTGCAGCAGGGCCATCAGCTGATGGGCCAGGAGCTCTGAAATCAACTAACGCTAACTTAACCCTAACCCTAAGCTAACCATAACCCTAACCCTAACCTAACCCTAACCCTAACCTAACCCTAACCCTAAAACTAACACTAACCCTAACCATAACCCTAACCCGAAACCTAACCCAAACTCTAACCTAACCATAACCTAAACCAACATAACCCTAATCTAACTCTAACCCTAATCAAACCCTAACATAACCCTAACACTAACCTAATCCTAATCCTAAACCTAACCCTAATCCTAACCCTAACCTAACCCTAACTCTAACCCTAACCTAACACTAACCTAACAGTAACCCTAACCCTACCACTAACCTAACCCTAACCTAACACTAAACTTTTAACGTAACTCTAACCCTAACCATACCCTTACCTCTAACCCTAATCATAACACTAATATAACTCTAACCATAACCCTAACCTAACACTAACACTGAAATCCTAATCCTAACGCTAACCTAACCTTAACCTAACCATACAAAACCCTAACCGAAACCATAACCCTAATCTAACCCTAACCCTAATCCTAACCTAACCCTAATCCTAACCCTAACCCTAATATAACTCTACCCTAAACCTAACCGTAACCCTAACCTAACATTAACAGTGAAACACTAATCCTAACACTAACCTAACCCTAACCTAACCATACCCTAACCCTAACGTTAACGATAACCCTAACCTAACACTAACCCTAATCCTAACTCTAACCCTAATATAACTCTAACCCTAAAACTAACCGTAACCCTAACCTAACACTAACACTAACTATGAAACCATAACTTAACCTAACCTAAACCTAACCCTAACACTAAAACAAACCCTAACCCTAATCTAACACTAACCCAAGCCTAACCTTAACCCTAACCCATAACCTTAACCTAACACTAACCCTAACTGTGAAACCCTAACCCTAACCCTAATATAACTCTAACCCTAAACCTAACACTAACCCTAACCTAACTCTAAGCCTAATCTAATCCAACCCTAGTCTAACCCTAACCCTAACCCTAATTTTACTCTAACCCTAACCCTAATCCTAACCCTAACCTTAAACTTAACAGTGAAACTCTAACCTTAACCCTAACACTAACTCTACCCTAACACTAACCCTAATCTAACTCTAAGCCTAATGCTAACCCTAACTCTAAGTCTATTCCTAACCCTAATATAACTCTAACCCTAATCCTAAATGTAACCCTAACCTAACACTAACCCTAACTGTGAAAACCTAACCACAACCATAAGCCTAAACACTAACCCTAACCCTAATCTAACTCTAACCCTAACCCTAACCCTAACTGAGAAACTCTAACCCTAACACGAATATAACTCTAACCCTAACCCTAACCCTAACCCTAACTGAGAAACTCTAACCCTAACCCGGATATAACTCTAACCCTAACCCTAACCCTAACCCTAACTGAGAAACTCTAACCCTAACCCGAATATAACTCTAACCCTAACCCTAACCCTAACCCTAATACAACTCTAACCCTAACCCTAACTGAGAAACTCTAACCCTAACCCGAATATATAACCCTAACCCTAACCCTAATCTAACTCTAACCCTAACCCTAACCCTAACTGAGAAACTCTAACCCTAACACGAATATAACTCTAACCCTAACCCTAACCCTAACCCTAACTGAGAAACTCTAACCCTAACCCGGATATAACTCTAACCCTAACCCTAACCCTAATCCTAACTGAGAAACTCTAACCCTAACCCGAATATAACTCTAACCCTAACCCTAACCCTAACCCTAATACAACTCTAACCCTAACCCTAACTGAGAAACTCTAACCCTAACCCTAACCCTAATATAACTCTAACCCTAACCCTAACTGAGAAACTCTAACCCTAACCCTAACCCTAACCCGAATATAACTCTAACCCTAACCATAACCCTAACACTAATAATATAACTCTAATTCTAACCCTAACCCTAACCTAACCCTAATCCTAACCGTAACCCTAACCAAACAATAACACTAACTGAAACTCTAACCCTAACCCTAATCCTAACCCCAATATAATTCTCACCATGACCCTAACTGTAAAACCCTAACCCTAACCCTAATATAAGTCTAACCCTAAGCCTAACTGTAACTCTAACCTAACACTAACACTATGAAACCATAACCTAACCCTAACCTAACCCTAACCCAACCCTAACCCTAACCTTAACTGTGAAACCCTAACCCTAACCCTAAACTAACCCTAGCTCGAAGGAGTGGTCCCGCAGGGAGGCGAGGAGTCTGGCCTTGGAACTGGCGTGTTATGCGGAGGGGACTTTGGATTAAAGAGGTTCCCAGAGAAGGATGTGAGCTGCCAGACCTCCCAGCAGCTGGGGATGGACATGGGCGTGTGGAGGGGACATGGGCATTGGGGGTACGTAGGTGTGCAGGGGGCACGTGGGTGCACGGGGGAGGATTTCCTGCTCCGGGCGGGCCTCACTCTATCAGCTGTGCTGGCTGCCCTGCAGTGACCCAGGCAAGACCATCGCAAGTCTGCAACGAGCTGCTTGTGTGAGGAGAGGTTCCTAGAGAAAGACCCTGACGTGAAGATGTGTTCAAGTGATTTGTTAGGAAGTGTTCCCAGAGATCAGGAAAGGGAGGCCAGCAGTGTCCTGCCTCGCGAGGCTAGCAAGCAACATCCTGCCTCGCTCGCTGTGGCTCAGTTCTGCAGGGGAGCTTGGCTGATGGCAAAAGTACGAAGTACTTCGTCAAAGCTGACCCCTCAGTGGGCAAGGAAGCTGTCACAGCTGTACCCTCATACCCATCAGGGAAAACAAGCTCTTAGGAATCCCAACTCCCCACCAGCGGGCAAACTGAATCCCAGTCACTGGGGCTTCCGTGATGGCTCAGCTGGTAAAGAATCAGCCTGCAATGCAGGAGACCCCGGTTCGATTCCTAGGTCGGGAAGATCCACGGGAGAAGGGATAGGCTGCCCACTCCAGTATTCTTGGGCTTCTCTGCTGGGCTCAGCTGGTAAAGAATCCGTTTGCAATGGGGGAGACTGGTTTTGATCCCTGGGTTGGGAAGATCCTCCGGAGAAGGGAAAGGCTCCCACTCCAGTCGCCTGGCCTGGAGAATCCCATGGACTGTATGATCCAGGGGTCACAGAGTCAGGCGCCACTGGGCAGCTTTCACTCTCACTGGGGCAGCCTTTCGGCAAAGGCAGTGCTGATGGTTTTACTGGGACCGAAAGCACGCAGGGAGCTCGTGTGCGTTAGCAGAGTCCGTGGACGGATGAGGCAGTGGACAGACGAGGCTGGGCATGGAGAACTCAGAGCCGGAAGTCTGGGTCCATCAGCCTTTAATAAGCTCACGGAAGACTCGCTCAGGCTGCCTCTGAACCTGACCGCTTCACTTCCTCGTCACCGTCCGCCGGTCTGTGTGGGAAGGGGAAGTAATTAAACTGGCTAACCACTCCTTTCTCAGCGTGGTGACGCATTCTCTTATAAGCAGATGCTTACAAAAGAACACAGACATTCACCCTTTTCCCAAGGACAAGCAGTGAATTTTTGGATCATGATAATCCTAAAGTATCAATAGTTGAACAAAACGCAGCACCGTTGTCATGATGAGAACCAATACCAGCTTCACCCAACAGTTTCACAGAATACGTCGTCTGAAACAGCACTTTCAAAACCAAGGATGATGCTATTAGAGAATGTCTCCTAAATCCCATATGCTTACTGGCCCAACATTGGCAGAATTTCTTTTTAGTTCATCTTGCAAGTGGATGCTCTGTAAGTGGGTCTCCTCAATGCAGTAACTTTATGAATTGCTTTTCAGAGCTTTTACTGTGATACCCAATACGAGAATTTGTGGAGTTATACTCCCAGTGATATTAATAGTAATTATCGCAGTGTCAAGGTATGTATCTCCTTTTAAAAATTTTAGCTTGTTTCATCAGGTGACTCCTATCAGCATCTAAGGCTCATGTGAAAGAGAATCATTTCAGGCTAACAGCTGATTCCCAAAGAGTATTTTTTTGTTCGAAGTTTTAAAACTGAGAGCGACCCTCACATTAGGAGAAACACCGTTAAGGACTTGGGCTTTAGGCAATCCCCTCTTTTATGGGCAACAATTTGAGGGTGCACCCCTCCTCTTATAACGCTAAACGAAACAAAAGGAAGCCAGGTTTTATCACACTTAAGTGTTGGTTCCCACATGCAGATATGAAGAGGGCTCTGTGAGGCAAACAGCTTTATTAGACCTGCCATAAAAAGGCATTCTTCACCCTCTTCTAGGGTCTCCTATAACTTTATTGATCCTGTCTACAAGGATGATACTGAACACATTTCTTTACAGAGGCTAAGGAAAGGGTTTATTCTCTTCTACCATATGACCGTTTTGAAGAAAGGACTTAGATCTGATACCCAGTAGTGACGCTGCTGTCCCTGAGATGCTCTGCAAATGAAAATGAAATGCCCTGTTGATTATTCTCTTCATAATTTACCTAAAAAAAGTTATTTATATGTTAAGTGTGCAATGTTCTAAGTGTCTAGATAAGAGATCTACATACTTTTTAAAACATGATTTAAAAATCATAGACCACTTAAAATAAAAGCAATTTATAAAGTATTTTGCAAAGACTGTTTTATGAGGCCGTCGGGTTAAAAATTACTGATGAACAAACTGTGGGAAGCATGAGTATACTGACATTTGATCAGGGACCTAGAGTTTAATAGTATTCAAGGATTTAAAAAGAAAGTCACACTCTAAATTGGAAACTATATAGGATTACCTGTAATGTGTCTAATTAAGTTTTTGCCTTATTTTGCTAACATTCTGTTATTGGAATATTTGTTTTGTTTTGAAATAGCTTATGACTGTTTATTGGAGAAGGAAATGGCAGTCCACTCCAGTACTATTGCCTGGAAAATCCCATGGACAGAGGAGCCTGGTAGGCTACAGTCCATGGGGTTGCAAAGAGTCGGACGCGACTGAGCGACTTCACTTTTCACCATGACTGTTTATAAATTACTATAATGCCCCCAAAGCCTCTAATCACTAAAATACTGCAGTGGGCTCAGCAATTTGACCCTGGTATAACTCAAATTTCTTATCTGCAGAAAGAAGAGACGCAATGTCTTATCACCTGTGTTTTATCTGATTTTGACTAGAGATCCGAGCTATGTTTCCCATTCTGTTGAAGGCATCCTGAAACCAGACAAAGGATCTCAAGGTAAAGAACAGGAAACGGGTATTGATTTCCTTTATCCACCCAGACTTTTGTATCTTTTTGTTTTGTGCTATGATGGATTAGGGGAACAGGCCAGCAAATGCTTCACGTTTGCTACAGATTGGATGGGCTTTGGGAAAAAAGGATTTGAGGCACGTGCTAGTAAAGAAAAGAAACTCTAAAGCAGGTCTGGGTCAGTGTGATAAGTAGCGAGGTATATGTTCCTACACCAGGAGACTCCCAACCTCCCAACCTCTCCCAGCGGCCTCTCACTGTGCACGTGTACACAAAGGCAAACATGTACCCTACTGAAACAGACACTGATGCTTTCCTGAATCTAAGGTTCCTTTTGGCCATTTTTGTTTTTCCTTCCACTGGAGGGACTACAGTTAGCAAAATGATGCTTTCTCACAAACATGGTTACCAAATGGGAAAGGGCTGGAGACCAAAGGGGAAAGGGTTGGAGACCAAAGGGGAAAGGGTTGGAGAATAGATTAGGAGTTTGGAGTTAACATGTATATACACTGTGTGTGTGTGTGTGTGTACTCAGTTGTGTCCAATTCCTTGTGACCCCAGGCACCAGGCTCCTCTGACCATGGAATTTTCTAGGCAAGAATACTGGAGTGGGTTGTGCTGTTTCTTTTTCCAGGGGATCTTCCTGACCTTGGGTTCAAACCTGAGTCTCTTGCATCCCCTGCATTGGTAGATGGATTCTTTACCACTGTGCCCCCTGGAAAGCCCGATATACACACTTGCTGTGGTTCAGGCGTCCAGTCGTGTCTGGTACCTGACTCTTTGTGACCCCGTGGACTGCAGCACACCAGGCCTCCCTACCCCTCACCATCTCCCGGAGTTTGCCCAAGTTCATGTTCTTTGCATCGGTGATGCCGCCAGCCGTCTCATCCTCTGACGCCCTCTTCTCCTTCTGCCCTCCATCTTCCCCAGCACTGGGGACTTTTCCAATGGGCCGTCTGTTTGCATCAGATGACCAAACTACTGGAGCTTCCGCTTCAGCAGCAGCAACACTGCGCTGTATATAAAATAACCAACAAGGACCTGCTGTATAGCACAGGGAACTCTACTCAATACTCTGTAATAACCTAAATGGGAAAAGGATTTGAAAAAATAGGTACATGTAGATGTGTAGCTGAATCACTTTGCTGTACACCTGAAATGAACCTAGCATTGTAAATCAACTCCAGTGTAACATCAAATAAAAATTTTTTAAAGCTTGCAGATCACTAAAAAAAAAAAAAAAGACGCTTTCTCATTCTTACCTATAACATGCCAGGTCAGCGTTTTTCAAAGAATCATCCTCAGAGAAAGTGTATCCAACCATAAACGGCAGATCCTACGTGGGTTGAAGCAGAGTCTTAAGGAAGGGGCCCGGGAATCTGCATTTCATCACAGAGTCTTGTGCACATTACATTTGAAAGGCACTGCTATGGTTTGCTACATGGGATATAAACGCTAAATTAACGAAACTGAGGTACAGCCCTTCTCAGAGCTACTGGACACACTCGTGAAAAGAAAATTAAGTTGAGGTGGCAAGCCCGCTCCGGGACCTCTAAGCACCCCAGCGCCCACCTCCCTACCCCTGTAAGGACTTTGCATTCTTCTTTCTCAGCGGTAACTTCTTTACAACATAATTAAACAGTCAATCGTAATGTTTCCGGGCCCTTCACCCTATCCCACCCACCTTTCTGTTTCTCCTTGACCTTCTTCTCATTCCCTTAAAGAGAGTAAATTCAATAAACGGAAGAAGGAAAGACGAAAGAATGCGCACAGAAATGTAGCCGGAGAGGGAATGACTCTCCAGCAGATACCAGCGGGGCGGCTGTACAGCAGGCAGTCTCTTTTGTTTATTTATTTTTTAATTTATTTTGAAACTGAGCGACTTGAGTGCGGGCTAGGTCCTTCAGTTGTGTCCGACTTTTGGCGATCCCATGGACTACGGCCCTCGAGGTTCCTCTGTCTATGGGATTCTGTTCATGGCAAGAGAACTGGAGTGGGTTGCCATTTCCTCCTCCAGTGTATCCTCCCAACCCAGGGATGGAACCCGTGTCTCCTGCATCTCCAGCACTGCAGGCAGATTCTTTACTCAGCCACCGGGAAAACCCTTTTGACAATATACACCGTGCAAATTTCTCCACACTCGGATACAGAAGATGAGCCCTCGCCCCCAAAATGTCCCTCCTGTCCCCTTTCAGTTGATTTCCCCCCACTCTTGATCTTCCAGTCCAGGCAACCACTGACCTGCTTTTAGCTCTATAGATAAATTTTGCCTGCTCTAGAACTCCATAAAAATGGACTCATACAATGTATTTTTTGTGTGTGTCTGGCTTCCCCCCCCCCAATAACATGATATTTATTCATGCTATTGCATGTAAAGATATTACCCTATTGAGGGCCGTTTCCATTTCCGCTGTCTCCACTTTGGAACTATGATGAACAAAGTTGTTTTTACTGTGTACAATTCTTTCTTGGGCGTATATTTTAATTTAGGGAGGGGGCAGGTAAATACCTTGCTTGCTCCTTGGAAGGAAAGCTGTAACAAACCCAGACAGCATATTAAAAAGCAGAGACATCACTTTGCTGACAAAGGTCCTTCTAGTCAAAGCTGTGGTTTTTCCAGTGGTCATGTACAGATGTGAGAGTTGGACCATAAAGAAAAGCTGAGCACCGAAGAATTGATGCTTTTGAACTGTGTTGTTGGAGAAGACTCTTGAGAGTCCCTTAAACAGCAAGGAGATCCAACCAGTCCATCCTAAAGGAGATCAATCCTGAATATTCATTGGAAGGACTGATGCTGAAGCTGAAGCTTCATCACTTTGGCCACCTGATGCAAAGAACTGATTCCCTGGAAAAGACCCTGATGCTGGGAAGACTTCAGGCAAGAGGAGGAAAGGGCAGCAGAAGAGATGAGATGTTTAGGTAGCATCATCAGTTCAATCGACATAAATCTGAGCAAGCTCCGGGAGACAGTGGGAGACAGCGAAGCCTGGCGTGCTGCCGTCCACGGGGCTGTAAAGAGTCAGACACAACTGAGTGACTGAATAACAACAAGCACTTTGGGATGGAATTCCTGCGTCTCATGGTATATACGTATCTAATTTTATAAGGAGCTGCTGAATGGTTTCCTAAGTGGTTGTTTCACTGATAGTCCCACCAGCAATGAATGAACATTTCGGTTGTTCCACATCCTCATAAACTCTCTTGCAAACGTTTTCAGTTTTAGGCATTTGGATAGGTGTGTAGTGATTTCTCACGGTGATTTGATTTTGCATTTCTCTCATGACTAATGATGATGAGCACTTTTTGTGTGTGCTTTTTATTCCCATTCACATAGTTTCTTTCCTGAAGTATCTGCTAAAGTCTTTTGCACATTTTGAATAGGTTATTTGTCTTCTTGGGCCTCCCTGGTAGCTCTGCTGGTAAAGAACTCACCTGCAATGCAGGAGACCCTGGCTGACTCCTGGGTTGGGAAGATCCCCTGGAGAAGGAATAGGCTACCCATTCCAGCTTTCTCGGGATTCCCTTGTGGCTCAGTTGGTGAGGAATCCACCTGCAATGCAGGAGACCTGGGTTTGATCTTTGGGTTGGAAAGGGCATGACAACCCACTCCAGTATTCTTGCCTGAAGAATCTCCAAGGACAGAGGAGCCTGATGGGCTACAGTCCGTGGGGTCGCAAAGAGTTGGACATGAGTGAGTGACTATCCATGCATTCATCTTCTTAAACTTATGCATGTGTGTCTTAAGGGATCAGTTTTGCTGGTAAGGATCAGACTGAGTGGTAAAGGCTGGAGTCTTTGTGTGTATGGGACACGGACTTTTGTCCCATCAAAGCTGCAAAGAACTGGAACCTAGGATTAACCCTTCCCTTGCTTTGTTTTGGAACAGCACAGAGATTCAGTGGGTAGGCTGGAGTCAAGCACACGTGGGCTCCAGCACTTACTAAAAGTATGGTTTTGGACAAGATGCCAAATTAAGTTGTGACTCAGTTTTCTCTGCTGTTAAATGGGGCAATGCTCACCTCGTAGTGTGCTGTGATATTTAAATAAGGTTATTTAGAGCACTTTGAACTGTCAATACAAAGTGAACCCTCAGTAAATATTGCCCCCTATCAATCAATGTGAAGAATCTGAGTAATATTAACATACTCACCCAACCACATTCTTTCCAGAATCCTTATCTATACAGTATCATCTCTGTCCTCCAGATCTCACCGGTTTCTACAATTGTTTTCTAGATAAGCAATCTTTGGAGACATTTTCCTTTTGCCTGCAGGTGATTTTCATAAGTATTGGCAGAGAAGGAGGCAGATTGAAGGTAGGTTTTACCCAATAAGGTTTTACAGTTTATATCAGTTTATACCCATTTGCTCCTCAGATGTCTAATTCTTTTTAGAATATTTCAGCAAAGACCTGAGATAACTGAAAGTTCAAGAGAGGGAAGAGAAACTAG
This sequence comes from Madoqua kirkii, assembly GCA_006408675.1. Taxonomy (NCBI): domain Eukaryota; kingdom Metazoa; phylum Chordata; class Mammalia; order Artiodactyla; family Bovidae; genus Madoqua; species Madoqua kirkii. Next base: position 10,585 of record SJYC01136500.1, read on the forward strand.
ACTTAACCCAGCAGGAGGCTGGCAGGAACATTTGACAATTAGATGCTTTTATTTCAGGGTAGAAAATTAGTTGCCTCTAAGACAAAGAGAGGAAGTGAAACTTTAACAGCTTTTGGCTTTGAACTTCAGGAAGCCCTAAAGATTCCTGATGACACATAGTAAATGGGGGGGAAAAAGAAAGAATTCTGATGTATTAGATCAATAGAATAAAAGACAAAAACCACATGATCATCTCAACAGACACAGAAAAGCATCTGAAAAAAATCCAACATTCGTTCATAACAGAAACTCTGAAACTATGAATAGGACTTCCTCAACCTGATAAAGGACATAAAAACCCCACAGCTAACATCACACTTAATGCTAAAATGCTGAATGCTTTCCTTCTCAGATCACAAACAAGGCGAGGATGTCTGCTTTTGCCAATGTTATTTAACCTTACACTGGTTTCTACAGTGCAATAAAAAATGTCTTTTTAAATTAGGGACATTCAGATTGGGAAAAAAAGAAGTAAAATTATCTTCATTCGCAGATGGCATGATCCTGTATGAAAATCCAGAACAATCCCCTCAAATTTTACTGGAACTCCTAAAGAACTTTAATAAGATTACAAGAGCAATGAGCAAAAATTAATACTATCTCTATGTGCCAGCAATAAAAAATCAGAAATTGAAATTAAGAAAATGACTCCTTCACAATAAAAGCAAAGACAGCAAAATATTTAGGAACAAATTTAACAGAAGAAATGCAAGACTTGAACACTGAAAGCTATAAACCATCATTGAAAGAAATTAAAGATTTAAGTGAATGAAGGGCTCCCCTGGTGGGGGTAAGCTCAGACAATAAAGAATCTGCCTGCAATGCAGGAGACTTGAGTTCAGTCCCTGGGTTGGGAAGATCCCCTGGAGAAGGAAATGGCAACCTGCTCCAGTATTCTTGCCTGGGAGAGCCCATGGACAGAGGAGCCTGGCGGGCTCTAGTCCATGGGGTCACAAAGAGTCAGACACAACTCTGTGACCAATAGTTTCACAAGTAAATGAAAGGGCGTTTCATGTTCATGGACTGGAAAGCTAAACACTGTCTGCTCAAGATGGCCGTTCTCCTCCTGCTGAACTGTAACTTCAGCATGAAGTGAAGTGAAGTTGCTCAGTCTGGCCCGACTCTTTGCGACCCCATGGACTGTAGCCTACCAGGCTCGTCCGTCCATGGGATTTTCCAAGCAAGAGTACTGGAGTGGGGTGCCATTTCCTTGTCCAAACTTCAGCATGAGTTCAGTTCAGTTGCTCAGTCGTGTCCGACTCTTTGCAACCCCCTGAATCGCAGCACTCCAGGCCTCCCTGTCCATCACCAACTCCTGGAGTTCACTCAAATTCATGTCCATCACGTTGGTGATGCCATCCAGCCATCTCACCCTCTGTCGTCCCCTTCTCCTCCTGTCCCCAATCCTTCCCAGCATCAGAGTCTTTTCCAGTGAGTCAGCTCTTTGCATGAAGTGGCCAAAGTACTGGAGTTCCAGCTTCAGCATCAGTCCTTCCAATGAACACCCAGGACTGATCTCCTTTAGAATGGACTGGTTGGACCTCCTTACAGTCCAAGGGACTCTCAAGAGCCTTCTCCAACACCACAGTTCAAAAGCATTAATTCTTTGGCACTCAGCTTTCTTTGCAGTCCAACTATCACATCCATACATGACCACTGGAAAAACCATAGCCTTGACCAGATGGACCTTTGTTGGCAAAGTAATGTCTCTGCTTTTCAATATGCTAAGTTGGTCATAACTTTTCTTCCAAGGAGTAAGCGTCTTTTAATTTCATGGCTGCAGTCACCATCTGCAGTGATTTTGGAGCCCAAAATGTAAAGTCAGCCACTGTTTACCTATCTATTTCCCATGAAGTGATGGGACCAGATGACATGATCTTCGTTTTCTGAATATTGAGCTTTAAGGCAACTTTTTCACTCTCCTCTTTCACTTTCATCAAGAGGCTTTGTAGTTCCTCTTCACTTTCTGCCATAAGGGTGGTGTCATCTGCATATCTGAGGTTATTGATATTTCTCCCGGCAATTTTGATTCCAGCTTGTGCTTCTTGCAGCCCAGCGTTTCTCATGATGTACTCTGCACAGAAGTTAAACAAGCAGGGTGACAATATACAGCCTCAACATACTCCTTTTCCTATTTGGAACCAGTCTTTTGTTCCATGTCCAGTTCTAACTGCTGCTTCCTGTCTGTCCTGCATACAGGTTTGTGAAGAGGCAGGTCAGGTGGAGCCCTGTCAAAGTGCTGCCAGAGAGCTTGGACAAGGGTGTGGATGGAAGTCTGCCACCTGCTCTTTTCTCTTTCCATGAGCGGGGTAGTGAGGAACTCCATGTGTGTGTGTCTCTGTGTGTGTCTTAGTGTGAGTGTGTGTGTGTATGTCTGTGTGTGTGTCTCTTAGTGTGAGTGTGTGTGTCTGTGTGTATCTGACTGTGTCTCTGTGTGTGTCTTAGTGTGAATGTGTGTCTCTGTGTGTATGTCTGACTGTGTGTGTGTGTCTGGCTGTGTATGTGTCTCTGTGTGTGTCTTAGTGTGAGTGTGTGTGTCTGTGTGTGTGTATATCTGACTGTGTGTGTGTGTTAGTGTGTCTGTGTCTCTGTGTGTGTCTTAGTGTGATTGTGTGTCTGTGTGTGGTGTGTGTCTGTGTGTGGTGTGTCTGTGTGTCTGACTGTGTGTGTGGGAGTGTGTCTGGGTTTGTATGTGTGTGTGTGTGTCTATCTGTCTGTGTGTGAGTCCCAGCCCACGGCTATAAGTTCCAACCTTTTCTCTCCTCTCCGTCACAGACAGCTTCCCTTTGGCCACCCCTTCACCCACTGAAAACAAATCTTCTTTTAGCAGCACAGAGCGGGACAGAGAATAAACAGTTGCCGAGGAGGAGCTCTCTCCGTGCCATTTCAGTAGGAAACAGCTCTGTCCCTGGAGGCGGAGACATGGACTCCCAGACCCCCTCGGAAGGGGCCCAGAGGCGTCCTTGGAAGCGCCGCTCGGCCTTCGGCACGCAGACACAGCGCGGATCTTGCTAGAATGCGGATTCAGCCGCCGAGGGGCACCTGGAGCGGCAGAGCTGGGGAGCAGAGGCCTGGGTCACGGGCCCCCGAGCTGGGCCCACGCCCGAGCTCACAGTGCACCGAACAGGAGGGACAGCACGGCGCGTGGAAGGCCGGCCAGTGCTGACGCCTCCTTCGCCCGCCGCTGGGCACGTGGGCACGGCGGGCACGGCGGGCACGGCCGCAGGGGGCCAAGGAACGGCGTCTGCGGCGCTAGTTCTTGAGGGGCTCACTGTGCACCGGGCAGGCTAGATACCAATAAAGAACCGCGGGGCCTCGTGCGACGAGGACTGGTAGGCTGGTGTGTGTCCATGACACAGCAGTCACGTCTGGGCAAAGCTTGAGGGGTGCGCGGGGCTCCGCAGAGAACAAAGCGGGCAAGGGGCTCACGACAAAGGGCGGATGGATCTGCGGTCGGCTGCGTTTTCCAAAGAAGGCTGCAGCAATATCTCTAGCCTCATAAAACCTTCTAGAAATTTCCACGCTCCTATCACGATGTGACACTTAATTCCCTTCCCCTTGAACGTGGGTGGATTTATGAATGACTTCCATGAATACAATATGGAGAAATGACACTTTGTGACTTGAGGTTAGATTAGAAACCGACATTTAGTTTTGTCTGGTTGTCTTTGCCTGCTTGCTTTTAGAACCAAGCCACCACGCTGTGGGGAAGCTGAGAAGCCCACAGAGACTCAGCGGGGAGGAACCGAGGGTCCACCCATGAGTCCTGTTGAGCTCAGAGCCAACGACCGACGCCGGCTCGCTGGCCATGCGAATGAGGCATCAGGAAAGCAGGCGCGCCAGTCTTTAGTCAAACTAAGGAGCAGAGAGATAAGCAACCCACCAACCCTGGCTGAATTTCAGGCTCATGAGCAAAAGAAACGATTTTTGTTGCTTACCAACTTTCAGAGTGCTTTATTTCACAGCACTACATTTCAGGAAAAACATGCAAAGGTAAAGAAGTGAGAATCAGCCTGGTGTTTCAAAACATGACACAAATAAAGGCATGTTTATATATACAACTCAGCTATTAGAAATGAAAGCAGAGAGTATGAGAGATGTTCGGCACACTGAGTTTGTGATGTGGAGGGGGAAAAGTTTCATCGACAAAGTGTTAATAGTGTTAGTGTAATACAGTCGTCTTTGCAGTCAGCCACGCTCGGATTAATTATTCATGGCTTTGCCAGAAGACGTTCTGGATGTAAGTGTATTTATCCAACAAATTTTCTTGCTGGTAAAAGCAAATTCTTGTTGAAAAGAAAATAATAATGATCCGCTATTGTGTGTGCTCTGGAGATGAAGCCCAGGGTGACAATTTCAAAAGAAATCAATTTATAGTTTTTACTACTCAAGTGAAAACATGATATGAATATAATTTCAAAAAATTACAATCCTATCTGAAATCTTCTAAGGAGGTTACATCCCCACATTCTTGGGATAAAAGAACAGAACTTGGACCCGTCATTAGTCCTGCTTCTTTTCGTCCTTGCATTTCTAAGATAACCAAACAAGAGTCTCTGAAAGAGATAAATGTATCACTGTTCTTCAATGCCGAGAATCTTACTTTCTGTAACTCTATGGTGGGTGCATGCTAATTGGAGAGGAAAAGATTTAGAATGCACTGAATTGATACACCTGGGCTGTGGGTGTCCCCGAAGGGAAAAAAAAAGTTTTTAATTCTTTTGACCCTAATCTAGTGTTTAGTTGAACAAGCAACATCGTCAAGCATCAGAAGAATTTATAGTGAGTGTAGGAGTTTGGAATCAGGGATTCCTGGCATGCAAATAGCGGATGACATGTACCTTTCTTCTGCTCTCAGCTAAGCAGCCCCTCCTGGGATACTGGGTTCACTTCCTGACAATATGTTTCAATAGGAACATAGACAAGTCAGGGTGTGTTTGGAGGAAAGGGGATTAAATGGTGGTGGAACATAAACCTGTGTCACGGATGAAGAACTGGAGAGAAGAGGAATGTTTCCCAGGGGAGGAGACAACTCACCGGGGATGGTGTGTGCTCAGTTGCTCAGTCATGTTCTACTCTTTTTGACCCCATGGACTGTGGCCCACCAGCCTCCTCTCTCCAGGAGATTTCCCAGGCAAGAATACTGGAGCGGGCTGCCATTTCCTTCTCTGGGGGATCTTCCTGACCCAGGAACTGAACCCACGTCTCTTGCAGCCCCGCATTGGCAGGTAGATTCTTTCCCACTGCACCACCTGGGAGGCCCATGGGGCCTGCTGTGTTCCGTCCCTAAGTCGAGTCCAGCTCTTTGTGACCGCGGGAGCTGCAGCACGCCAGGCTTCCCTGACCTTCACTATCTCCTGGAGTTTGCTCAGACTTATGTCCATTAAGCCGGTGATGCCCTCCAGCTATCTCATCCTTTATCACCCCCTTCTCCTCCTGCCCTTTATCTTTATCAGCATCAGGGCCTTTTCCAGTGAGTCGGCTCTTCACATCAGGCGGCCAAAGTATTGGAGCTTCAGCTTCAGCATCAGTCCTTCCAATGAATATTCAGGCTTGATTTCTTTTAGGATGGACTGGTTGGATCTCCTTGCAGTCCCAGGGACTCTCAAGAGTCTTCTCCGGCACCACAGTTCAAAAGCACCAATTGGGAAAAAAAAAAAAAAAGCACCAATTAGGCCCTCAGCTTTCTTTATGGTCTAACTCTCATGTGACTAACTCAGTGACTATTTGGAAAAACTATAGGTTTGACTACAAGAACCCTTTGTCAGCAAGGTGATACCTCTGCTGTTTAATACTGTCTAGGTTTGTCATAGCTCTTCTTCCAAGGAGCAAGCCTCTTTTAATTTTATGGTTGCATGTTAGCTATTTTTAAATAATGAAACAGCTAGTTCTTGCAGGAGGGCTGGTAGCCTAACTCTATAGTCTCAAAAGCATAAGAGAAACGAATCGGAAAGCGATTTAGGGGTGAAGAGAGTAAAAACTGTCCAAAGATGAAGTTGGCTATGGGGGAGGTAGGAAGTCCCATCTCTAGAGACATTCAAGCAAATTATCTTGAAAGAATTCTAAATGAGGTGGTAATTGGATTGGACATCCTGCAAAATCCTCCTGAGGGCACAGGAGCCTTTCTGTGTCCACCGTTTCTTGTTTGTAAGGAGTAGACTCCGTGACCTTCCCTGAGTTCCAAAGGGCAGATTCCAGCTATAGCTAATCAGGGAAGGAAGGTGATGTGGAGACAAGGGAGAAACAGTCAAGAAACAATAGTGCAGCCTTGGGCAGGGTCCTGGTTCCCCTCAAGGGATACACACAGCAGTATCTTTGAGCTCTTTGGAAGGAAAGCTATGATTAACCTAGACAGCCTATTAAAAAGCAGAGATATTACTTTGCCAACAAAGGTCCATCTAGTCCAAGCTATGGTTTTTCCAATAGTTATGTATGAATGTGAGAGTTGGAAAGCTGGGTGCTGAAGAACTGATGTTTTTGAGCTGTGGTGTTGGAGCAGATGCTTGAGAGTCCCTTGGACTGCAAGGAGATCAAACCAGTCAATCCTAAAGGAGATCAGTTCAACATTCATTGGAAGGACTAATGCTGAAGCTGAAGCTCCAATACTTCGGTCACCTGATACAAAGAGCTGACTCACTGGAAAAGACCCTGATACAACGAAAGATTGAAGGCAGGAAGAGAAGGGGACGACAGAGGATGAGATGGTTGGATGGTATCACTGACTCGATGGACATGAGTTTTAGCAAGCTCCGGAGGTGGTGATGGACAGGGAAGCCTGGAGTGCTACAGTCCACGGGGTTGCAGAGCCAGATATGACTGAACGACTGAACTGAACTGAACTGAACTTGAGCTCTTTACAGAACCCCTAACAAATGGAAGAGATCTCCTGAAGCCAGATTAAAGGAACCAGAGAAGCTGAATGGGAGACCAGTGAATGCAGGCCCTGAACACACCCTGATGCTTATCAGTAACCCACCCTTGAGCCCTTGAACCGTTGCTGTAAAACTCCTCACCAAATCCTCCCAGGTCAGGACACACACTTTTTCAAGGCAGTAGCCCAATGTGTCCTCCTTTGCCCGGCAAAGCAACAGAGCTATTTTTTTCTACTTCACCCAAAACTTTGTCTCTGAGATTTGGGTCGGTACTGGTGCAGAGAGGCTGAATTTTCAGCATCACTATTGCCAAGAGCTTTGAACTTCTGAAACCCCATCCCATTCCCCCAGGGCATTATTGGGTATATTCCCACTGGTAGTCAGAACTGAACCCTTTCTTTCTACTTCTGGATCCTGTCAGTGGTGCCACTTCCTGATGCCTCAAAGCCTATGAGATCCTGGTGGTAATTGACGGTTTATCCCTGACAGCTCCTTGGAGGCCCCCTGGGTCACAGCTGCCCACTGTGCCAAGCCATCATCCCACTGGTCCCAGGTCCACTGTTCTGACCCTCAACATGGCAACACCTCCCTTTCTTGTGTTCCACTGTGCAACCGTTGTCAAGCCAGGGTCCCATAATGTTGAATGGAGTTTATGGGCAAATAGCTGTTCCTGTTTTCTTCCTCTTGAACTTCACTAATAGTTTACAAGGACTGAGTTGGGATAATCAGATGGCAACAGATTTTATGTCCGGCTTGAAACTGCCTTTCCCCAGAGGGGTGTTCTCATCCTACTTGAGCAGCACTCTAAGTCTGCAAACCCTTTTTCCTTATGGTCAAGTCCTCTTAGGTCGCTCTTGGTCCTTCATAGTAACATCTTCCCTAAGGGCTTGCTTTACCAGCGGGCGCACACCGGACATTCTGAATCCCATGCTGGGCAAGTGAGACCCAAGCTGTGGCCTTGTCTTCTTCCCTTTCCCCTGGTTTCCTCTATCCTTTATGATTCTGTGAGGTGTGAGAACAGAGGAAGGTAAAGTATGGGAAAGGAGCACCATGCAGTGTGGATGGCTTAATTAGAATTTTTTTCTGTTTGTTTATATTTTATATTGGAGTATAATTGATTTACAATGTATTGGTTTCAGGTGTACAACAAAGTGAAATCTGTTATATGTATGCAAATGTCCACTCTTATTTCAGATTCTTTTCCCAAATAGTTTATTACAGAGTATTAAGCAGTTTCCTGTGCTATTCAGTATGCCCTTGTTGGTTATCTGTTTTATATATAGTAGTGTGTATCTATTAATCACATCCTCCCAATTTATCCTTCTACCCCATCTTTTTAAGTGAATTAAAAAAATTTCAGTGTGATGTTTATTCTACTAAATAGTGGGACTAAAAGAAGTCCTCATGTAATTTAGCAGTTTCAAAGTGACTGGTCAGCCTGCATAGGATTTCACTGCAGAAAATTTAGTCTATGTATCAGGGGGAAAAAATATCCAGAAGCTTGCTGATAGCATTTGCAGAACAATTTTTATTACTCATCCAATACTAATTATAAAATTTGAGAGATCAACTAAGAAAAATTTGTATATGCTTTTTATAAAGATATTTACATACACATCTGCCTTAACTGATAGTCTCTAACTTGTGGGTTAAGATATAGGGTGTTGTGAGTTTCCTTGGAAGAGCTATGAGGGTGAAGAAAGAGGATGTCTGCCATTCACTTTGAACAGGCAGAGGAAGAACTCCGTTTAGCTCTTCCAACTGAACCTTCCTTACAGGTGAGTAACTCAGTTTTGGTACATGTCAGAAGGAAAAACAAGCCAATTCTTTGAATTCTTGCATATTTCTTCCGAGCATCCTTTAGGCGGTCCTTCTTTTTATCTTTAAAAAAAGGGATGCGTGTTTTTAACAGTGGACTCATGCTGGGGTCCTGACATCCACTAACTCTAGAGCCAAAGTGCTGACTGCAAATCCCAGCTCTGCTGTGTGACTGCGCCAAGTGACTTCATTCCCTGCCCTTCACTGTTCTCATCTGTACAGTGGGCGAGTGAATGAAATCACCCTTAAGGGCTGCTTGTGAGCTAGTATATGTATCAAGTGCTGGAATTTTGCCTGGTGCTGGTTAAGAACATGCTACATGTTAACGTTATTATTGAAGAAATTAGAGTAATGCCTATTACTCCAGCAACTGAAAGAGGTCAGTTTCATTCTCTCAACCAGTATTACTGAATATATATAGTAATGATTCCCAGCCAATGAAATCCTTCTTTCCAAAGAGCTTATATGAGGAGGAGAGAGGGACAGAGGAGCAAAGGAGAAGGGGAGGACTAAAAGAAATGTCAAAAATATATTTCAGATTTATTATGATGATCTTAAAGCAGACATATTTGAAATGGATAACCAACAAGAACCTACTGTTACAGCACATGGAACTCTGGTCAACGTTATGTGGCAGCCTTGACAGGAGGGGAGTTTTGGGGAGAATGGATACATGGATATGTATAGTTGAATCCCTTTGCTGTTCACCTGAAACTATCACAACATTGTTGGTTAATTTATTGGCCATGCTCCAATACAAACTAAAAAAAAAAAAGAAAAATAAAGCAGAGATAAGAGATGCTGGAGGAAGGAACACCATAAAGCAAACCGTAAGATGTCTTGAGGTCGGGTCATGTTTGGTGTGGTCCATATGAGCAAGGAGGCCAGCGTGGCTGCAGGGGGAAAGGAGAGCAGGAAGCCACACTTCGTGAGGTGGGAGGGGCCCTGGCTGGGGTGGCAGGGGGATCCTGGGGTGGCTTGCAGCCACTGTCGCCATCCTTTGGCTGTTGTTTAGGATAGGAAGCCACTCGAGGTTTTGAGAAGAGGAGAGAAATAACCTGACCTATATGGTAAAGGATCACTTGGACTGTTGGGTGGGGCCCGGGGGCTGGGGTGTGTGGGGGAGTCGGTAGGGGAGTAGAAAGATAAGTCGGAGGCTGCTATCTATAGATGCTGGTGGCTTGGACCAGGGAATTTGCTGTGGGGAGGGAGATGGCAAAGAGTGAATACTTCCACGTGTATTTTTGAAGGCAGGTGTAGATGGAATCTGCCAAGGAATTGGATGTCGTCTGTAAAGGATAGAAAAACTCTGAGAGGACAGGGATATTTCTCTCTTTTATTCAACAACATGTCCCAATCACCTAGATAGTGCTTGGTACTCAATATTCCTTGAACCAATGAAAAAGGTAACTGATTTGTATTACGATGCCCTACTTAAACTCAGCGAATACTATAAAGCAGCTAAAACATCTACAGCCATTTCTCCAAAGAAGACAGGCAGATGGCTAAGAGGCACATGAAAAGATGCTCTACACCACTAATTATTAGCGAAATGTGGATCAAAACTACAAGGAGGTATCACCTCACACTGGTCCCCTGGAGAAGGGAATGGCTACGCACTCCAGTATTCTTGCCTGGAGAATTCCAAGGACAGAGGAGCCTGGCGGACTATAGCCCATGGGGTTGCAAAGAACTGGACACAACTGAGCAACTGACACACACACACATACATATACACAACCGTGTGTAAACAGGTAGCTAGTGGGAAAGCTGCTGCTTAGCACAGGAGCTCAGTTTGGTGCTTTGTGATGACCAAGAGGGATGGAACAGGGGTGGGGGTAGGAGGGATATTCAAGTGGGAGGTGTGTATACATATAGCGGATTCACTTTGTCCTACAGCAGAAACCAACAGAACGTTGTAAAGCAACTATACTCCAATTAAAAAAAAAACAAAAAACAACTACAGATAAATGAAGTCCTGTAGTAACTACAGTTTCAGCATTTAAGCAATGAAGCCTCTGCCTTTCTTCAGGTTAGAAGTTCTCCCTGCTGCACGCCTGGCCCTCTGCTGCCAATGACCAGGACTGAAAAAGGCTTGGATAACTTTCTGTAACAGAAGAGCACTTTATCACAAAATAGTCATTGAGAACATACAGAAACCAACAGGAAATACACCTTAGAGTATAGGAAAGAGTAGCTTATTTGGAGAAAACAGAGACCAGGCAATGGGGATTCTGGTATGTATCCTCACTAGACAACTGCAGAACATACTGGAATACAGTCAGTAAAATGAGAACATTAACACACAAGGATTTCATGAGGTAAAATAAGTTATGTGCCACATTTCAGACAATTTATAAAATGCCTTATTTAGGTCGTATTCTAATATTAAAAAAACAACACATTTTATGTCATCTTTTCCTATTAATATACTGCAGCATGTGAGAGAGATAGATGGCTACACAACTGATGATAAGCCCAGGATATGGTGACTTCTAATTCCCCAGTACACATTTTCGAGTTTAAGGGTAATCAGGTTTGTTGATATCCTTGAGTGACGCATAGAGTTGGTATACGAGAGCACACCCACGTTTTGCTCCGTGGTGATTCATGGAGACTAGAAGCAACCTTCAAGGATATTACAAGGTGCCCGTCAATTCTTAAAGATGACATTTGATAAAAGGATGTTCCGTCCTAGACGGGTGTTCGGGGAACCTCGACTACCTCCGTCCTGTGAGTCACCCCGCGGTGCTGTCTTCGGGTCTGCTGGGCAGGCCACTTTGCCCGCATTCACTGACAGCGCCAGGGTCTCTACTCAGGACATGTTTAGGGGCAGCAACAGCCATCGACCCGGAAGAGGGCCCGTGGCGAAGGTGGAGGTGGGGGAGTCGTGTGGAGGCAGAGTCTGCACAGCAGACATAGGCTTGTGCTTTTCTAACGGCCATTCGGGCGACCTAATGACTTCCCTGGTGGCTCGGAAGGTAAGAATCTGCCTGCAGTGCAGGGGACCTGGGTTCGATCCCCGGGTGGGGAAGATCCCCTGGAGGAGGAAATGGCAACCCAGTCCAGTACTGTTGCCTGGAGAATCCCACGGACAGAGGCGTCTGTGGGGCAGCAGAGTCGGACACGACTGGATGACTAACACACACACACACACACACACACACACACACACGCCCCGAGTCGTGGGGTCAGCCACAGCCCCGCCTGCCCCCACCTGCGGGGCCCCACAGCCCGGGGCCCAGGGGGCGGCGGGCCCTACGCGCCGCGGAGCCGGCAGGGCAGCCGCCTCAGCCTGGGCCGCTTCGCCGGCCCGCGGGAAGTTTTCCGCCCCGGACGCGCCTGGGCATCGCGAGTCCGGGGTGAGTGCGCCCGGGGTCCGCGCCGCAGCCGCCGGGAGGGAGCTCCGAGCCGGGGCGTCGCCAGGGCGGCCGCGGCCGGCGGTGAGGCGCCGCTCCTGCCTCGCCTCAGGGCGAGCCGCACCCGGCAGCGCGTCCCTTTAACGCGCGCGCCCGTCAAGGTGCCCGCGGCCCTCCCGATCGGCCCGGCAGCCTGCCTCCAGCGCCTCGCGGGCCCCGGCGCTCCGTCCCTGGGGGCGCCCCTGGCCCGCCCCCGCCGCCGTCCGCTCGCGGGGCTCGGTTGTCCCTGCACTTTCCCTGGGCGCCCCGCGGGCGCGCGCGGCGGGGCGGGGGCGGGGCGGCGCGGGGCTCGCGCTCTCGCGGGCTCTGCCGGGCGCGCGCGGGCACGCTCCCCGCGGGCGCGCGCGGC
>SJYC01136501.1:0-41090 GCA_006408675.1 Madoqua kirkii
TCGCTCTCAGTGTTTTCATCCCCTTGCCCTTTATTATTTCTAATGAAGATTAAGCGGAGCTTCTTGTGGCTTCTCCCCCCGCCCCCCCACGACCGACCAGAAATGTCCAATCCATCTTCTCTTAAGGAAATTAAGGCCGCTTTGCAAGGATCTCTCGTCCTGTGCTCGGTGGCTTAGACCCATTTGCATGTTGCCCAGATTCACCGTTTTGCATTGTGTATTCTTGAGCGTCTACGCAAATATTTTTTTATTTAAAAGTGCAAAAGGAAATGCTAGGGTTTACCTTAAGAGTATCTTACTATCTCGCCTTTCAGAAAGATTTTAAATTCTTCTTAGTTTTTTTTTTTTTTTTAATCTCCGATTCTTAAAAAAGTCTGTTTCTGAATAGGTGAGAATTCCTTCTGGACCTTGGGAATCTACACATTTGTGTTGACTCACGTTGGATGCCCCTTGGCTCTTGAGAGTTATGTCTGTGAGCTGATGCCAGTGATGGAGGGTTTTCATATAATGTCATACCCCATTATAGAAAGGTGTTCACCGCCACACCATAGCACTTTTCCTCAAATCTTGGGTGGTGTTCTATTATTTCCTGCATAAATATCCTTGCAGGTAAGTTAAAGATAGTATAAATACTTTAACTATACATTTTAGAAAAGTTTAGAAACGCAGCTGTTGTGAAAGCTCAAAGGAACACTTGCTTCTGCAGTTTTATACTATGAGATGCAGTTCTGAGGCATATCTGGACGGTAATCTGGATTCACGGAGTGACTATAGTTGTTTCTATGTTATCAATAATATTTATCACCAAATCATCTCATTTCTATGGAACATGTGAGTTTATTTTCATAGGTTGCTAATTTCCGGGACTGTAATTTACAATATAGAATACACAGCTAAATACCCTTTTAGATAGTTTTTGAGTTGAAGAAAGAACAATATTCAGACTTTTAATATAACACTTATTTGAGCAAAGTTCGATTTTACTATTTTTAGTAATGATTTTACTGTGTTTAGAAAATGAGTATTTGAGTGCAAAGTAAAAATCTTAATATCTTTGAAACTATCACGAAAGAGTAGCTCCCTGTTAATAACCCTGGGATTCCAGTTTATCTTCACTCTAGATTAGCAAATTGGATCCAACTAGCTATTTAAGAATTCATCTTAAAAGATAATTTTAAAGTGCTGATTTAGAAGGTAACATTCACTTCATGTATTTCTTTTTTATTTTGTTATTTTGTGTGTCCTTCGGCTGGCGGAATCTTAGTTTGATAACCAGGAATTGAACCCATACCCTCTGTACTGGGGTCACAGGAGTCCCTTGAAGATAACATTGAGAGAGATTTAATTCAGGAAATCAAAAAAAAAAAGCTGGCTATTTTTGGCTGTGCTTAGTCTGTTTCTGCAGGGGCTTCTCCCCAGTTGCCTGGCGCGGCTGTGCTGTGCTGGCCTCGGTGGCGGCTTCTGTGGAGGAGCCCGGCTCTAGGGCGCTCGGGCTTCAGCAGCTGGGGCGCATGGGTCTGGTCGCTGTGCAGCATGTGGAATCTTCCAGAGCAGGGATTGAACCCATGGCTCCAGCATTGCCAGGCGGATTCTTTACCATTGAGCCACTAGGGAAGCCCATAAAGTTTTTTTTTTTTTTTTAAACTCATTTGTACTTTAGAGAGACAAAACCCCAGTCTTGCAGCTGATTAAAATGTGTACAGACTGTTTTTTCTTCATAAAAATTAGTTGCCACCTAAGTAGTGCGGTAATTTTTCCCCACACTGTTTCTGTAATTAGACACTCAAACACTATTAATAAAACCCACAGAACTTCCCCTTACTCTTAGTATTTGAACAGGATATGAAAACTGTGTTTCTGAATGTTATTTGTGGCCTTAGGTGAATTTATCATCCATTGATTTGGATGAAATAAGACTTCTTAGGTCAAAAGTGGAAACCTTTTTTCCTTACTGTGAAACTGTAGAAATTATACACCTATTTGGGTATTTGAATAGTTTTCTAGTGAGACTAATTTTAGTTTTCTGATACTGTGGGGCAATTTATGACATTTGGATTTCAGACTGTGGCTCAGATTATGTCACTGAGTAGTATTTTAAGTAGTTATATATGCTCATGGCATTATTAGGTATTATGTAATTACACATAAATAAGAATATTAACATGAATATGTAGCTTTATAACTGATGTAATATACAACTGAAATTCTAGGCAGAGTTTGGCAAACTAAAGCTGAAGCTTCAGTAAAAAAGAATTGTACTTCATTTAGGTTTTCATGTATTTGTCATCTAATGGATTGCTTCTAGTTAAGACATATAAAAGAGGTTCTCAGTCGTTTCACATATCTCACAATACTGCCTGCAGCGTTTCGCTGCACGTGAGGGCCTTTCCCGAAGAATTACTCTCTTCCTGACTCCCGGCACAGCTGTTGTCATAGGCTCTAATGTACATACTTACAAGGGTTTAAACTCATGCTTTTTTCTTTTACTGAAAGAAGTAAGCTGAAAAAAAAAAACTGCATTAAATCTAAGGATGATAATTTTAAATGAAATAGAAATGAAAATAAAAAAGAAAGCAAGAAATATGTTAGGACTGTTCAAACTGGATGTGGAACATACTGATATAAAATCTCAGGATTCTATTTAGTGACTCCAGTGCTCCAGCTGAGGAGCACTATTTAAAGAGAGCGAAAGCCGTCAGGTTTCCCCGCTTCAGAGCTGTCTGGGCAAACCTGTTTTTGTCTGGCGTGAAGCAAGGGAGCTGCTGAGGGTGATGGGGCTGTAGCTGGTGATGTCTTCCTGGAGGCATTCAGGATTTTCTGCTGGCCCTGCGCCCCCTCTGCTTCCCGCTTCCTCAGTTCTCTTTTGGGTTTGTCTTCACCTTTCTCATTTCAGCCACTTCAAGTTCTGTGTTACGAAATCACTTTGATTTAGAG
Organism: Madoqua kirkii; assembly: GCA_006408675.1. Classification (NCBI taxonomy): domain Eukaryota; kingdom Metazoa; phylum Chordata; class Mammalia; order Artiodactyla; family Bovidae; genus Madoqua; species Madoqua kirkii. The sequence continues at coordinate 2,935 of SJYC01136501.1, forward strand.
CAGGCTACAAGTGAAGGAGAGCGCGCTGTGAGTTAATCTTGAGTGAGGAGGAATTTTAATCATTCTCAGCTCGCTCTACGTTTGGTCTGGTTGTAGTAATCAAACAGGGCTTTATTGGAGGTATCTTTTTTTTTTTTACATATTAAGTCTTATTTTTGATCTATCGAATAGTTTTATTTTAAGTCTTAATTTGACTAAGAGTTACACAGTTTCTTTTTCAGAAGGCATTTGTCCCCACTATCTGTGATTCTTAAAGGTGTACTGTGTGTTGCTGATGTTGCTCCTTAAAGGTGGTTCTGTGTTTTGCAGAGAGGCGCCCCGGAAGGCAGGCGTGCCAGCTCCGGTGGTTCTGAGGGGACAGCAGCATGGCGACAGCCTGGGCATGGGTTTTGTCAGTTTGGTTTTGGATTTGTCAGTAAACTCTAAGCTAGTTGGGTCACAGGGGATGTCCTCATGGTAATAAGACTCAGAAATCGAAGATGATAGAATGATCGTTGCCAAGAGAGAACTGGAATTTTTTGTACACTGTCTAGATTGTGACAGCTTACCCTTGCACCAGGATACTGAGAAGATTGAGTTGGTAATCAGAGTTGCTTGTGGAGCAAAGGGACTTTGAAAGCCTCGAGGTATATTTCATCCCAGCCTCGGCGGGAAAGACAGGCTCCTTCAGGGTCTCCATACAGTCTTCATCGCATGTGAAACCTGGTTACTTGGTGTACTGTGGGATCAGGGCTGGCAGCGTCCTACGGTTCAGTTTATGTTTAGAATCACGGAGGCCTCTGTTATCACAAAGATTACTTAAGACAGTTCACTGACGTAGAGGATTTTAACCTTAGCCCAGCTGGAGGATGTATTCATGTAGTATTGGTGCCAGCGTTTGCCCTGTTCCTCTGCTCCTGGGGCCATTTTTACTGAACTCTGTTACAGCACCTAGCAAGTCGTCTTACCCTTGAATCAACTTGCTTATCCTAGGACCCAAGAGCCCGGCACAGTGCCTGGTGGGAAGCACAGTTTTTTTTTTTTTTTTGGATAATGCTTTATTGACAGACATCTTGGAATGTGAAGTCAAGTGGGCCTTAGAAAGCATCACTACAAACAAAGCTAGTGGAGGTGATGGAATTCCAGTGGAGCTGTTTCAAATTCTGAAAGATGATGCTGTGAAAGTGCTGCACTCAATATGCCAGCAAATTGGGAAAACTCAGCAGTGGCCACAGGACTGGAAAAGGTCAGTTTTCATTCCAATTCCAAAGAAAGGCGATGCCAAACAATGCTCAAACTTCCACACAATTGCACTCATCTCATATGCTAGTAAAGTAATGCTCAAAATTCTCCAAGCCAGGCTTCAGCAGTACGTGAACCGTGAACTCCCTGATGTTCAAGCTGGTTTTAGAAAAGGCAGAGGAACCAAAGATCAAATTGCCAGCATCTGCTGGATCATGGAAAAAGCAAGAGAGTTCCAGAGAAACATCTATTTCTGCTTTCTTGACTATGCCAAAGCCTTGGACTGTGTGGATCACAATAAACTGTGGAAAATTCTGAAAGAGATGGTAATACCAGACCACCTAACCTGCCTCTTGAGAAATCTGTGTGCAGGTCAGGAAGCAACAGTTAGAACTGGACATGGAACAACAGACTGGTTCCATACAGGAAAAGGAGTACATCAAAGCTGTATATTGTCACCCTGCTTATTTAACTTCTATGCAGAGTACATCATGAGAAATGCTGGGCTGGAAGAAACACAAGCTGGAATCCAGATTGCCAGGAGAAATATTAATAACCTCAAGTATGCAGATGACACCACCCTTATGGCAGAAAGTGAAGAGGAACTACAAAGCCTCTTGATGAAAGTGAAAGTGGAGAGTGAAAAAGTTGGCCTAAAGCTCAGCATTCAGAAAACAAAGATCATGGCATCAGATAGCCATCACTTCATGGGAAATGGGGAAACAGTGTCAGACTTTATTTTTGGGGGCTCCAAAATCACTGCAGATGGTGACTGCAGCCATGAAATTAAAAGATGCTTACTCCTTGGAAGAAAAGTTATGACCAACCTAGATAGCATATTCAAAAGCAGAGACATTACTTTGCCCACTAAAGTCTGTCTAGTCAAGGCTATGGTTTTTCCCGTGGTCATGTATGGATGTGAGAGTTGGACTGCGAAGAAAGCTGAACGCCGAAGAATTGGTGCTTTTGAACTGTGGTGTTGGAGAAGACTCTTGAGAGTCCCTTGGACTGCAAGGAGATCCAGCCAGTCCATTCTAAAAGAGATCAACCCTGGGATTTCTTTGGAAGGAATGATGCTAAAGCTGAAACTCCAGTACTTCTTTGGCCACCTCATATGAAGAGTTGACTCACTGGGAAAGACTCTGATGCTGAGAAGGATTGGAGGCAGAAGGAGAAGGGGACGACCAAGGATGAGATGGCTGGATGGCTTCACGGACTCGATGGACGTGAGTCTGAGTGAACTCGGAGAGATGGTGATGGACAGGGAGGCCTGGTGTGCTACGATTCATGGGGTCGCAAAGAGTCGGACACGACTGAGCGACTGAACTGAACTGAGCTGAATTCATGTATTATAAAATCCACTCTTTTAGAATGTGTAGCTCAGTGGTTTTTAGAATATTTAGACTTGCACATCACCGTTGTCTCATTTAAGAACATTTTCATCGCCCCTCATGGAAACTTTGCACCCCCTGCTTTGTGCCCTTCCCCTTCTTCCCTCACTCCCAGCCCTGGTGATCACGTAGTGACGTTTCCGTCTCGGTGCACTTTCGGGTTCTGGACGGTTCGAACAAATGGAGTTGTGCAGTTTGTGGCCCTCTGTGCCTGGTGTCTTTCACTCAATGTCATGCTTTCAGAGCTCATCCACGACGCAGCCTGCACATGCTGTGCTCCAGTCCTGCGTGTGGCTGGATGGCATTCCGTTGCTCGGATATCCCACGTTTGGTTTATCTGTTCCTTGTCAGCTGATGGGTATTTGAGTTGCTTCCTCTTTTTGGTTCTGTAAATAATGTTGCTGTGAACATATTGTGTATAAATATATTTGTTTTCGTTTCTTTTCTCAATACATTTTGAATGGATGAAGGAAAAGTTTTGGCAGCTCCCAAACCTGTTACGTCAAGTGACCAAGTCATTCATTTCATTTCATAGTGAGTTTTCTTTGGTTCCTGTAAGATTCACTTTCTCTCTGTTTTCGAGCGACCTTTCTGCAGTCCTCCCCCAACGGAATAAATTATTTTTTTTCACCCTTTAATCCAGGATCTGAAATGTCCACTGAGGCACAAAGAGTTGACGACAGTCCAGGCACCAGTGGGGGAAGCTCCGATGGAGACCAGCGCGAGAGCGCCCAGCAGGAACCCGAGAGAGAGCAGGTGCAGCCCAGGAAAAAGGAGGGGAAGATATCCAGCAAGACAGCTGCTAAGCTGTCCACTAGTGCTAAAAGGTACGCAGCTTCTTTGCTTTCAGTGTCAGTTTATGACCTGAAGTTCTATCTTTCTCTGGCATATAATCATTTTTCTGGGATATGGACATGACGTTCATGGACTTTTTCTTCTTCAAGATTATTTCTTTTTCATGTTTTTAATTGTATGCGATATGAACTTTTTGGTATTTAAAGTCAGTTAAACAACATGGCAAAATTATAAACTACGTATCCATAGTGTGACTGTATGTATTGTTAGGTGAATATGAATGGGAAAGTGCATTTAAAAGTGTGATAATTTGTTTCATGGTTCCTTGACCATTACTATTTTATTTTATTGAGCAGCAGAGAATGAAAGTGGGAGTCTATTGAAATAGTTACTGGATGATTATCTCCACTCACTGTTAGTAAAGTGAGAAATGCGGGAGTTAATAACAGCAGAATGGGAAAGACCAGAGATCTCTTCAAGAAGATTGGTATCAGTTCAGGATACCAAGGGAACATTTCATGCAAAGATGGGCACAATAAAGGACAGAAACAGTACGGACCTAACAGAAGCAGAAGATATTAAGAAGAGGTGGCAAGAATACACAGAAGAGCCATACAAAAAAGATCTTCAAGACCCAGGTAACCACGATGGTGTGATCACTCACCTAGAGCCAGACCTCCTGGAGTCCAAAGTCAAGTGGGCCTTAGGAAGCATTACTATGACAAAGCTAGTGGAGGTGATTAAATTCCAGCTGAGCTATTTCAAATCCTAAAAGGTGATGCAGTAAAAGTGCTGTACTCAATATGCCAGCAAATTTGGAAACCTCAGCAGTGGCCATAGGACTGGAAAAGGTCAGTTTTCATTCCAATCCCAAAGAAAGGCAATGCCAGAGAATGCTCAAACTACCGCACAATTGCACTCATCTCATACTCTAGCAAAGTAATGCTTGAAATTCTCCAAGCCAGGCTTCAACAGTACGTGAAGCCTGAACTTCAGATGCTTAAGCTAGATTTAGATAAAGCAGAGGAACCAGAGATCAAATTGCCAACATCTATTGGGTTATAGAAAAAGCAAGAGAATTCCAGAAAAAACATCTACTTCTGCTTCATTGACTACGCTAAAGCCTTTGACTGTAGATCACAACAAACTGGAAAATTCTTAAAGAGATGGGAATACAGACCTCCTTACCTGCTTCCTGAGAAATCTGTATGCAGGTCAAGAAGCAACAGTTAGAACTGGACATGGAACAGCAGACTGGTTTGAAATTTGGAAAGGAGTACGTCAAGGTTGTATATTGTCATCCTGCTTATTTAACTTTTATGCAGAGTACATCATACAAAATGCTGGGCTGGATGAAGCACAAGCTGGAATCCAGATTGCCAGGAGAAATATCAATAACCTCACATCTGCAGATGATACCACCCTTATGGCAGAAAGTGAAGAAGAACTAAAGAGCCTCTTGATGAAAGTGAAAGAGGAGAGTGAAAACGCTGGCTTAAAACTTAACATTGAAAAAACTAAGATCGTGGCTTCCAGTCCCATCACTTCATGGCAAATAGATGAGGAAACAATGGAAACACTGACCAACTTTATTTTTTTGGGTCTCGAAAATCACTGCAGATGGTGACTGCAGCCATGAAATTAAAAGACACTTGCTCCTTAGAAGAAAAGCTATGACCCACCTAGATAGCATATTAAAAAGCAGAGACATTACTTTGCCAGCAAAGGTCCAAGTCAAAGCTGTATTTTTTTCAGTAGTCATGTATGGATGTGAGAGTTGGACCGGAAAGAAGACTGAGCGCCGAATAATTGATGCTTTTGAACTGTGGTGTTGGAGAAGACTGTTGAGAGTCCTTGGACTGCAAGGAGATCCAACCAGTCAACCCTAAAGTAAATCAGCCCTGAATATTCATTGGAAGGACTGATGCTGAAGCACTTATACCTTGGCCACCTGCTGGGAAGATAGAATATCTCTTGGTAAATAATTGAAAGGTGAATTGAATCTAGTAGAGTCTTTCCTGGTCCTATGATATACCGTCTGAGAATTTTGAGCCTTGTGGACTGTCTGATTGTTGAATGACAGCTTCTTCCTTTGCTGGTGGTGTGGCTGAGGGAACCCATCCCAGAGGTCATGCCCCTTGTGGGCTGGAGGACCTTGCTTCTCTCTGGTTGAGTCGGTCCACAGGTTGGGAAGACCTTTCTCAGGCCCCTGCGGGCCATGCCTTCCTGGGGAGGGTTGTTAGAGCGACGGTGCGCCGTCCATTCTGAGGGCTTCTGGTAGCCAGTTTCCCTTCCTGGAAGCGTGTGACCGATGCCCACCCTCTGCTGAAGGAGCCTTGAGGAAGTCGGACGTCCTGGGACTTGAACCCCTCAGACGTCTGTACTGGGCGGCAGGAAGGGCTCCGTGTGTCCCTGCCGGCACAGTGCAGGTCCAGGGCCCTCAGCTCACGGGACCTGCGCCTCTGCTGCCCAGTCAGAGCAGAGAATGACCGGCTACGGGGAGTGTGCGTGGACTAGGGTAGAAGGGAAAGGGGCTGGAGAAATAGACCTTTAGAGGAAGGAAGGGAGGTGGGTGTGCATGGGCCAGAGACACTCAGGCACAGACTGAGGGCTTGCCAGGTGGCTCAGACAGTAAAGAATCCGCCTGCAATGCGCCCCACCCGGGTCGGGAAGATGCCCTGGAGGAGGGCGTGGCAGCCCCTGGAGAGTCCCATGGACCGAGGAGCCCATGGGGTCTCAGAGCGGGACATGGCTGAGCAGTGAAGCGCACAGTCTCTGAGAGGGAGGGTGCTGTCGGGGAGTGGGGAGGACGGCCCGCTGGCGGGGTGTGCTGGTCTGCCCTGCCCCGTGTCTGCCTCTGGGGGGTCTTTCCCCATGCCCCCCATTGGGGCTCCACCATGGAGCATGGCAGAGCATCCTGCTGGGCGATGGAGCAAAGCCTGCAGTCTGCGAAGAGGCGAGGGAACCAGGACGTGTGTGAAAGCGAGTATGGGATGAGGGCCTGGCGTTTAGTTGCTCTGTGATATTAGATACATAGTCGAACATTTCTAGGCCTCATTTTTCTCATTGGTAAAATGGAGACAGTAATAGTCCCATCTTCACAGGGCCAGCGTGAGGATGGAAAGCGGTGAAACTTTTATTTGGCACACAGGAAGTTTCATACACTGATGCTGTTGTTAGACTTTGTGCCAGTTAAAGCCTACAGTAGTATTTTACTAAGTCCACGTGATAAATTTTAGAAAAATGAAGGTTGTGTTAATGCTCTGAGGACTTCGTGCTTTTTGTTAAAATAGTAACATGCTGTAATTATACATACATTTTATAATAACTCAAGAAGAGTACTTTGCACATAGGCGTTCAGTTGCATAAAATATGCTGTGATTGTAGAATTAATCATTAGGTGTAGAAATGGTTTTCTTGAAAAAAATCTCAGTTTTCAGGTGTTGCAGAAAAGTAATATTGGATACAGAAAATATTAAGTTGGAATTTTACTTAAACAATGGTATAAATTAATTTCTGTCTGTTTCAGAGTTAAGAGGGAGATTACAGTCAAGTCTTGCTGCATTTTCGCTCTTCCTTGGTGTGAAATCATTTCTTAAAAAATCGGAATGCTTTCAGCATGGTCTATTCTCTCCATAATTTCATGGGATTTTGTTGGATACAGTGTAATATCGTCCTAGAAATGATATTTGGTTTTAGACTCTAAATGGTTGTTAGGTTGGAAGGTTGATTTCAGTATATTTCACTGTGAAATTTTATTATAATATATGGGCTAATCTGTGTCTTTTCCACATGAGAATGAAGTACTCTTTATAGATAATCTTTTGTAATTATTGTATTTTATTGATTCAGGGTTCCTGAAATCAGATGCAGCTTACAGTTGACGTGCAGAATCATTCATTTAGGTTGTCTTAAAAACTGAGCAGTTGTTTGACTCATAGATGAGCAGTATGTGTCACCAGTCAGAATTAAGCTCTGGATTTATTACCTGCAGTGGGTCTGTGTTTTCTAAGTTAATTCAGAGATTGCTTTGAGATTTAAGAAATTTTAGTAACCAGTTGCATGATGTTTTCTTTTGAGAATGAGTTCATTTTGGAAGGTTTTGAGGAATGCAGACCATAGGGGAATACTAAGTAGATGAAGTTTTTTTTTCTTAAAATAACTGTTAAGAAAATACCTTTGTGAATCCCCAAGTCCGTATATTCATGTTCTGCTTGGCCCTGAGTGAGTCACTGAATTTTCTTGAGATTTGAGTGTGTGTGTGTTTGAAGCTTGTTGGCATATGTGCAGCTTCGTTTTTCTGAACCGTTAATCCAGTATGTTGGTGTTGAACCCAGCGCTTCATGTCTCCTCCGCTTTGGTCCGGTTTCGGTGCTGTGGTCTGCAGTTCAGTCTGAATGAGTCATTATTATCTCCCCTTCCCTGCCCCCCACTCTTCTTTCTTTTTAGCAGATGACAGTCACATGTAACACTACTACTGTTCCTGGAACATTTAAGGTTTTAAGTGAAGTTGTGCAAACTGAAATTTAGTTTGCATTTTGCTTCTGACTTGTTTCAGTAGCCATGCGCAGTTGCTGACTTCTTTATTGTGATAACCAAGGAAGAGGCACTGCTGGACGGAAATTGGAGATATAGACAGTTGCCTAGTGGATTCGTGTCTAAGGAAATAATTTTGTCTTAAAAGTTCTCATAAGAAAGAGGAGAGGCTGTTTTGTTTGTTTGACTTAGCAAGATAATTGCTTGTCTTTTCACCTTAACAGCGTGCGGTGACTAGCCTGAGTTTCCTAAATGGGAACTGATACAGTGGTAGTACTTAGAGAGTTCTGTGAGATTTATTTAATTCACTTTTAATAGCCTAAGATCATCATGTAAAAGGTGTGCTGTAAGTGTGAGCTACTGATACTTTTTCATTTTTCGTAACCCTAAGGGACAGTGCCTGAAATAGCTGCCTTCCTTCTTACCCCACATGTCAAGACTGAGAAACTTAATACATACCATGATCACAACTTTGGAGATAGAATTGAATTGCTGTCATTGAAAACAGCAGGACATCTTGCAGCCGTTTAAATAGCAATTCTTAGTATAATCTTTTCTGTCAAGAGAAATACAGCCATTCTTTGGTAGCAGTGGCTCAAAATATATTGTAACGCACTGACTCACTGCTCAAAATTGTCAGGTTTATCAGTAAATTGCTTTTTGTATTGAATAATTAGATTTAGAGTGATAGACGTCTGGAGGGGTTTCAAGTTCCATTATAGAATTCTGTGACAAAATTATGACATCAATTTTTTAAACCAAAAGGGACAGTATAAGCATAAAGCAAGCTGAATTATTTGAAAATCCCTAGGAAGTTATTTTACATTAAAATTGTTTTCTTTGACACTTTAAGCATGGTCTTTTGAATCCTGCTCTTTTGGTTCTCTGAGTTTAAAAACAAAAGTATGTGTTTGTATACACACGCACACACACACATATACACACATATTCGGATTTATACATCTGAATCACTTTTCTGTATACTTGAAACTAGCACAATATTGTAAATCAACTATGCTTAAATAAAAAAAGTTTTTATAAAAGTTTTTCATGTTTCTGGTAACAAATTAAACAGTACAGAGACCTTCTTATTACAGAGCAACAGTTTTATGTTGAAATACTTTCCCTGTCAAAATTCCTTTTAGCTGACTATGGCCTTGACCTTAAGTAATATATTTACACCTACTTTTTGAACTGTTAAATAATACCTTTTGTCTCCTGGCTGTGAACTTTGAGGATGTTCATCAGCTTGTTCACCTCCTTTCTTTTCCTTCTTCCCAGATGATGATATTCATATTTTTAAAAAAGTACTGGAGGGATGGGATGGGGGGGTGGGAGGGGTTCAGGATGGGGGACACGTGTGCACCCTGGGCTCATTCATGTCGATGCAAGGCAGGAGCCCCTGCAATATTGTACAGTAACTAGCTGCCAGTTAAAATAAGCAACTAAGAAAAAGAGTACTGGTTGTCTTTCTAAATGAAATAGTGTATTTAAGCCACTGTCGCTCGTTCCTTCACATTTCAGCAGTACTCGTTGGTCCCTTACTTTGTCACATGGGGATATTGACACCTTTGTTCTTCCTTCCATCTACTCACACCCCCCACCACCCACTTTTAGTTGGTTTCTATTAGCTACACTTGATTTTACATCTTCATGGTTAGTAGTAGTTCCATTTTACAGTGTGTAACTACAACCTCTTAGCTGCGCTTCATCGATAATAAAAGGCCAGTAAATTCTCTGTGGGTTTGCCTGTTAGTGCCAGACCAGCCGGGGTGTAGCATCAGATTTCCTGTAGGTCCAGTGTTAGGATCTCTCAGCAATCAGTGCAGAGAAACAGAGGAAGACACAGAATGGGGAAGACTAGAGATCTCGTCAAGAAAATTAGAGATACAAGGGAACATTCCATGCAAAGATGGGCTCAATAAAGGACAGAAATGGTCTGGACCTAACAGAAGCAGAAGATATTAAGAAGAGGTGGCAAGAATACACAGAAGAACTGTACAAAAAAGATCTTCACGACCCAGATAATCATGATGGTGTGATCACTCACCTAGAGCCAGACATCCTGGAATGTGAAGTCAAGTGGGCTTTAGAAAGCATCACTATGAAGAAAGCTAGTAGAGGTGATACAATTTTAGTTGAGCTATTGCATATCCTGAAAGATGATGCTGTGAAAGTGCTGCACTCAATATGCTAGCAAATTTGGAAAACTCAGTAGTGGCCTCAGGACTGGAAAAGGTCAGTTTTCATTCCAAACCCAAAGAAAGGCAATGCCAAAGAGTGCTCAAACTACCCCACAATTGCACTCATCTCACATGCTAGTAAAGTAATGCTCAAAATTATCCAAGCCAGGCTTCAGCAACATGTGAACCATGAACTTCCAGATGTTCAAGCTGGTTTTAGAAAAGGCAGAGGAACCAGAGATAAAATTGCCAACATTCATTGGATTATAGAAAAAGGAAGAGAGTTCCAGAGACTCGATGGACGTGAGTTTGAACAAGCTCTGGGAGTTGGTGATGGACAGGGAGGCCTGTCGTGCTGCAGTCCATTGGGTCCAAAGAGTCGGACACGACTGAGCAACTGAACTAGGATCTTAACGCTGCCCAGTGAATCACAGCATTTAGGCAATTTCCTCCTTTGTATCTCAGTCAAGTGTCTGCTGCTTGATTACAAGTATTTTCTGTTTAGTTTCGTTCCTGTTCACTCTGTGATTTTCTTACCGAGTTGTTTCTCTTCTGGGACTTCTGACTGTTTTCCTCCTGTGAGTAGCATATCTTTATTATACCCTTACATGCCCTGTGCCCTCTGGACCATCTCCACCTGTTTGATTTAGACCATGCACTTTGTCTTCCAAGTTCAGTGAAGTTTCTCCCCGAGTGGTGTCCACCGCCCGTTCTCTTTGTCTTTTGCTCCTCTTTGCACTCTCTGTGTCGGTGGCCTGCCGGCGCCCTGGGGTGCTGAAGGGGTGGCAGGTGCGTGTATGCTCTCAGTTGACTGCCTTTAACCTGGCCTTAAGCTGTTCTACTTTAAAGTGCCTGTTTTATTCATACTTTTGTGTGGAATCCACAGAGGGTGTTCTGCATCAGATATTTGAGACTTCTCTTATTTAGTTCTGTGCCATATGCACTTTAAGCGCACATGTACACACTGTAGAATCTAAGAAGTCTCAGTGGGACCGTGGAATTAATAGTGTTTTTATATTTGGCATTAGATTTATTAGTCTTGGTCTATGTATCGACGTGAGAATTGGACGGTAAAGAAGGATGAACTCCAAAGAGTTGATGCTTTTTGAACTGTAGTGCTGGTGAATACTCTGGAGAGTCCCTTGGACTACAAGCAGATCAAACCAGTCAATCATAAGGGAAATCAGTCCTGAATATTCACTGGAAGGAGTGATGCTGAAGCTCCAATACTTTGGCCACCTGATGCAAAGAGCCCACTCACTGGAAAAGACCCTGATGCTGGGAAAGGTTGAAGGCGGGAGGAGAAGGGGACGACAGGGGATGAGATGGTTGGATGGCATCACCGACTCGATGGACATGAGTTTGAGCAAGCTCTGGGAGACTGAGGAGGACAGGGAGGCCTGGCGTGCTGCCTGCCGTCCATGCAGTCAGGAAGAGTCGGACAGGACTTACCCAGTGAACAACAGACAACTGTTTCATGGCATCTTCCCCACCTGGAGTCACACAACTTAGAAAAGTGACGGTTATATCTGTACCAGAAGTTTCATTCGGGGAAGGATACTGGAGTGTGTTGCCATTTCCTTCTCCAGGGGATTTTCCTAGCCCAGAATCAAATGCACCTCGCCTGCATTGGCAGGTGGATTCTTTACCACTGAGCCACCAGGGAAGCCTATATAGGCGGTTAGGTGAAGTAAAAAATAAAAGATGAAAATAACACATGAGGGTGAAAACAGGTTTTTGAAATGGAAATTCTTCTGTCTCCCCTTTGCAGAACGCGCATGCTCAGTGTTAGCAGTGGTTTGAGCTCCCTGGTGGCTCAGCTGGCACAGAATCCGCCTGATGTGCAGGAGAGCCTGCTCCATGCCTGGGTGGGGAATATCTCCTGGAGAATGGAGCGGCCGCCCCCTCCAGGATTCTTGCCTGGAGAACCCCACGGACAGAGGAGCCTGCTGGGCCGCAGTCTGGGGTTGCAGAGTTAGACACGACTGAGCAACTCAGCCCAGCCCAGCACAGCAGGGGCTTAAAGTTTCGATTTAAGTCGTGCTGTTGGTAAGAGATGGAGGCGCAGACAGTGGCTGGTCTCCTCTTTGCAGATGCGTTGTGCTGTGGCAGAAATCGCTGACTTGTTGGTGCTGGGTATGATGATTTATACAGTGATAGTATTTCAGATTAAGAGCACACAAATAGGAAAGATTAGTGTAAAAGTGTAAAATTTAATGGAATATTAAAAGAGTAAAGACATTTTAATGTAACTTTCTTTGTCTTTTATTTTCAAGAATTCAGAAAGAACTTGCAGAAATTACGTTGGACCCACCTCCCAACTGTAGGTAAGTACTTAATGGATTTTTATTTATTTGTATTTTTTGCAGAAGGTGTAATTGAACTGTTGGTCTGAAACTGTTGTTGTTGGAGCCTGATTAATTAGCAAAAACATGGTTGTGTTTTGGACTTAAGTGACTGTGAAGACAGTGGTTGTGGTGGTCTCCATGCAGAAATGGAATCTTCACGAGTCTGTGGTGGCAGATGGAGTTGCTGAAAAGAGAGTAATGCAATAACGGTAAGATAATGGAATTATAGGGTAACACGTACAATGATCTTTTAGTGGAAGAGGTGTTGGAGTTTTAAATGATTTCTTTCATGATAGAGTGATACTGTGGCTAAATTATTTGCTTTTTGATAATTTATTCAGTTGTTACCTTGCCGAAAATTGATTTTTAGAAGTGCTGGAACATTAAACAGTGTTTCTTCATGGTTTACATTATTTCTTATAGTCCCGGGTTGTGGTGAATGGAGGCGGTGAGGTTAAGTTTAAAACATTGTCTCCATTATGACCACATACCCTCAATTTTCTGGTCGGAGTTTACTGATGGGAAGTTAAAGTGCTTGCTTGGAGTTGATTAATGATGTACACAGAGAAGGAGGGAAGTTAGCTTCTGCTGTATCTCGGATCTGGCACAGTAGTCAGAAGATGGCTGTTAGACTACTTGAAGACATTTCTTTTGTATTTTGATGTCAGTTCAGTGTTGGAACCAAGCCAGTGGGGAGTTCTGTAGTTAAAATGGTAGCGCTGTGTGTCAGAGGTGAGAGGACGAGCTTCAATATTGAGTACATTGTTGGTATGATTTCTGATTTTACTGAACTTAATATGAAAGCAAAGTAACAGCTCTGGGTATTAATGGAAGTGAAAAATTTGTAGGTGGCTGTATGGCTAATTGACAGCCATTTTTGTATAGGAAAAATTCTAATAAGACAGTGTTTGTAGTGAATTTATTACAGTTCTTTACACGAGAGTCACATAGAGTATATAAACTTGCAGTAATAATGTTCAAAGACTATTCCACTCAACTGGAACAAGTAGCTCCTGGCTAGGGAAGCTGTCGGTGGTCAGCCGTCTTGGCCACACTCAGGCTGTGTTGCGTCAGAGCTGTTTCAGACGCCTCGTCTTTGTTTACGCTTTGGTGGCCAGTGTGTGTAAATGGATTGATTTGTGGAAAAACATCAGTTTGAATTAAACTTAAAGTCTCTTGTTTCGTAGGGTAGTATTTGTTTTAATGTTTGAATCTTTTTAAAAAAAAAATAAACTGTGTATTACCACTTAATTGTTTTTACAAACAACTGAAATGGTAAATATGTGAATTTAGTTTATACACTTACTTGCTTAAACTTTGAAAACAGATTATTGGCAACATAAACAAATTGCTTGGTTTTAATGAGCTTGTTTAGGGCTCATTTTTGATGAATGTAATCCATGTATAATATGCAATGATTAGAGTTTGCAGTTTTCTATCAGATATATTATTTCCTGTTACATTACTCTAATTTAGCTTTGACTTATTACAGATAATAATTTAACTTAGATAAACCAATATATTATAAATGTGCATGGAAACTGAAAATTTTGAGGAAAAATACATATGGTTATTCCTTAACTAAAATGGTTAGATCATAGTTCTGCTTAATCAAAAAAAGAAATGCTTAGCTATAGAAATTTGAGAGTTTACTTTTTTATTGAGCCTTAGTTAAAGTGTACTGGTTGTGTAAGCAAAATATTTGTAATAGTCTTTCATTAAAAAAAAGTAGATGTCTCATATAATTAGCTCCTCAGTTTCAAGAAAGAAACCTACTCAATTTTATCCCCCCCCTCCCCGTTTTATTGAGATACTGACATATAACATTGTGGAAAGATGCCTTGTTCGATGGATTTGCTGGCTTATGGAAACTTTCAGTGAAATCCTTTTATCCCTGTGAAGACTGGGTAGCTCAGATTGCTTCTGAACAAGGACTACCTGTGGAGCTTCTTTGATTGATCCCCAGATAGACAGCTGATGGGCTGATCAGGCAGAGACGAGGGGCTTGCTCCTCTTCATGTCTGTGGCTCCCCTGGGGCAGAGGGTCCACTGTGCTGGGCTGCTTGGAGGTGGGGGATCCTGCTGATCCCTGCGGGCCCCGCCCCTCACATCATTGCTTCCTGCTGGCCCCGCCCCTCATGGCCATGGCCATGCGGGCCCCGCCCCTCACGTCAGGGCTTCCTGTGGGCTTTGCCCCTCACGTCGATGCTCCCTGCGGGCCCCGCCCCTGACGTCCAAGCTCCCTGTGGGCCTCGCCCCTCATGTCCATGCTCCCTGTGGGCCCCGCCCCTCATGTCCATGGCCATGCGGGCCCCGCTCCTCATGTCAGGGCTTCCTGCAGGCCCTGCCCCTCACGTCGGTGCTCCCTGCGGGCCCTGCCCCTGACGTCGACCACCATGCGGGCCTCGCCCCTTCCTTTGACGTTCCCTTTGGCCCCGCCCCTCACGTCATGGCTGTGCAAGCCCTGCTCCTCATGTCCACGGCCATGCGGGCCCCGCCCCTCACGTTGAAGCTGCGTGCAGGCCCCGCCCCTCACGTCGAGGGCCATGCGAGTAGTGTCTCTGACTTCGACGCTCCCTGCGGGCCCTGCCCCTCACGTCCACGGCCATGCGAGCCCCGCCCCTCACCTTGAAGCTCCCTGCAGGCCCTACCCCTCATGTCGGTGCTCCCTGCGGGCCCCGCCCCTCGTGTCCACGGCCATACGGGGCCCTCCCCTCACGTTGATGGCCTTGTGGGCCCCGACCCTCACGTCGTCGGCCATGGGAGCCCTGTCCCTCACGTCGATGCTCCTTGCCGGCCCCGCTCCTCACATCCGCAGCCATGCGCTTGCTCCTAAAGAAGATTACCGTGGTCTTTGGATTTTCTGGTGTCAAATAATTGTGGTTTACAGTAAATCTGCACACCTATATTTTAGTGACAATGCAATAACTGTCTTCAGAAAGAGAAGTTAGGACATAATTTGTTTGGTTATTTTTGGCACTAAGTCAATAGTACTTGTGTAGTTGGTTTTTTAAAGTTCTGTGCTGCCTTCGCGTGTGTATGAATGACTAAGGCGTTTATAGAAGTGTGTTAAACGGAACGCATCTGCCCGAGGGAGAGGCCCGCCAGCTCGTCTCCCTCTGAGTGTGCTTTCCCAGGACACCTGCCTCCCGCAGCCCGGCGCTCTGGGGGCCTGGGCGGGCCAGCCCCTTGCCCGATGGAGAGTGTGCAGGCGCCTCGGTGAGCTCAGGCCGTCAGAGCGGGGAAGGGTGTGACCTCCGCGGGGTCTCGGTGAGGCGCGTGTGCGTCGCGTTCCACTGGGCTGTGCTTTAGTCTTCTTTTCTGGAACTGAGGCAGGCGTGCAGCCCCGGCTGCGGCTGTGTCGGGTGAGAGCCGGGACCTCGGAACTCCGGTGCGTCCCTTGGGGTGTCCGCGAAGCGCCTCGGGTTCGCAGCGCAGGAACCGGCGTGTGCGCCCTCTGCTGTAGTATTGTCCCAGGTCTTCCCACCCCGCCAAGGTGTTCAGCAGACTTGAATCTTTTAAGAGTACGCACAAAATATTTTGATGATCAGTTGTCTCTTTGTATAGGAAATATCTGCGTATACAGTTTTTGGGTTTCTTTTCACTTTTTTGGTCATTGTTTTTGAGGTAAAAGTGCAGTAATACTTTTTTTTTTAAAGGCTGGATTAAGTTGTTTTATAACAGAATTAATGTTTAAAACCAAAACTATGATTTATCCAGGAAAAAAGTTTCTATTCACAAAGTTGTAGGGTCTGTAGGATCACAGGCATAGGAATGTGTACATAATCAGGGCGAAATTTCGTTATATACTTAGCGTATCCTCTGTGAATGGTAGAGGGCTTTGCTCCGTCTGTTTGTGCGAGGAGAACATAACTGGCCCGCGGTGCTTGAAGGGCCCTCTCCGGGAGTCTGCAGGTGCCCACGCGTCGGCCCGCCCTGAGCTGGAGGCGCTGGCTGGAGGCCCTGAGCTGGAGGCCTGGCTGGCGCCTGCAGTTGCCCCCTGCCTCAGTGACCTGCACGCCAGCTTAGCTTGTAGATGACTGTGCCGCGACTGTGAGGATTCCGCACTGTCGTCAAAAATGCAGACTCAAAATCTGCAAATGTGCTGGTGTGTTCATTTCTGTTTCCTCATTGCTAGTGGGAAACTGGCAGCTAGCTAGAAAAGTTTCTGAATTAAGAGTTGCTGTCATCCTGAGGATAACCTGTGTCTCTGTATTGCACAGAAGCTAGATTCAAATTCTGTTATGATCTGATATGCCCAAATTTATATTAGCTTGATAAGCATGGAAATGACAGAGATCCTTGCTACTTTTTAAAAATAGAGACTGTGGTAAAATGATTCTCTTGGATTTTGATTTTTGATTTTGAGCAAATAAAGGGAGAAAATACTTAAGAGAATGTAGTTCAGTTATATTAGCAGTTTTTACTTCTATTGCTATGTTTCAGTTATCTACTCATTGAACACAGGCTCTGCTTTATTTTTTAATTGTAACAGCTTTATTGAGATGTAATTTGAAGTATAAATTTCAGTGAATTTTAGCATATTCACTGC
Organism: Madoqua kirkii; assembly: GCA_006408675.1. Classification (NCBI taxonomy): domain Eukaryota; kingdom Metazoa; phylum Chordata; class Mammalia; order Artiodactyla; family Bovidae; genus Madoqua; species Madoqua kirkii. The sequence goes on from SJYC01136501.1 coordinate 19,961, forward strand.
TTTATATGTCACTATCAATTTTGCATTCAGATCACCCCAAAAGATACACCATACCTTTCAGCAGTCACTCCTTTCCTATTTTCTCTCAATTTCACCACCGCCCAGCCCTCGGCAGCCATTGGTCTCCTTCTCTCTATAGATTTGCCTTTGGGACATTCTGCACAAATGGACTCATACACTGTGTAGTCTTTTGTGACTGGCTTCTTTGATGAAGCATAGTGTTTGCAAGGTTCGTCCATGTTGTAGCATTCATCAGTACTTTATTTTTGATTCTGAATAATATTCCATTGTGTGGCTGTGTTACATCCTATTTATCTGTTCATCAGTTGATGGAAGATGGGATTGTTTCCACTTTGTGGTTATTGTGAATAATGCTGCTGTGAACATTGGTGTACAAGGTTTTGTGTGGACGTTTGTTTTCATTTCTCTTGGGTATAGATAGACCTAGGAGTAGAATTGCTGGGTCAGACAATTGGGGAACTGCTGGACCATATTCAGGGTGGCTGCACCATGTTACCCCCCTCACAGCAGTGTATCAGAGTTCCAGTTTCTCCACAGCCTTAGCAACTGTGACTGTCTGTCTGTTAATGATGGCCCTCCTTGTCGGTGTGAAGTACTGCATCACTGTGGCCTAACCCTGTTGAATAACGATCTTGACGACTGTCTTTTCATATGTATCAAGTGCATTTTTGTGTCTTGTTTAGAAAAATGTCTGTTCAAATTCTTAGACAATTTTTAAGTTGTTGTTGAGTTGTAAGTACTGTTTATTTGACTACAAGTCCCATATCAGATATGTGTTTGCAGATATTTTCTTTCATTCTGTGGATAGGGTTTTTACTTTCTTGATAGTTACTTTTAAAGCATAAAAGTTTTCAATTTTGATGAAGTCCAGTTTATTTATTTTTTTGTTACTTTGCGTAGTTGGTGTTATTTCTGTAAAACCATTGCCTATTCCAAGGTTAAGAAGATTTTTGCCTACATTTTCTAATAAGAGTTTTTTAGTTTTAGCTTTTATATTTTGGTGCCTGATCCATTTAGTGTATGGTGTGAGTACAGGTCCAGCTTCATGCTTTCCTTGTAGATACCCAGTTATCTCAGCACCACTGCTAAAAGACCCATTTCCCCCATTGAATTGTCTTCATATCCTGTTGAAAAATCCATGGATCGTAAATGTGAAGGTTTACTTCTGAACTCAGTATTATTCCATTGATCTACGTCTATTGTTAGGCCAGTGCCACGGTCCTGATTTTTCTTGTTTAGTCGCTGAGTCATGTATGACTCTTCGAAACCCCATGAACTGTAGCCTGCCAGGCTCCTCTGTCCATGGAATTTCCCAGGCAGGGATACTGGAATGGGCTGCCATTTCCTTGTCCAGGGGAGCTTCCCGACCCGGAGATGGAACTCGTGTCTTCATTAGCAGGTGGATTCTTTACCGTTGAGCAGCCTGGAGCTCTGTAGTAAGTTTTGAATCAGAAACTGTAAGTGCTGATGACTTGCTTTTCATTGTTTTAACTCATTAGTTAAGGCGTTGCCAGGATAGAGGAGACTGTGACTGGACATGTGCCTTACCACTGTCTCATCTTGCTGTTGATGAGAGCCGCTTACTCGAGGAAAGTCTGTGTTCCAGACCATAGTAGCTGAGACAGTATGTGGGGAAGAAGTGTGTGAGTTAATGTCTGTCAAAACTATGTCATAGAACAGGAAGGCATTGAGACAGAAACCAGGGATTGTGTCTGTATAGGTGTGATTTCTACAGAGAGCCAACAATGTAAAAGTCTGTTGTCACTAATTATTTTCCTTTCTTTGGTCGTTATAATATTTAGCATTTTGTAGTTTTTAAAGGATTTTTATGTATGATGTAGTTTAGTCTTTTCTCTGTGAGGCTTCTGGAATTAAGTAACTTGCCCAGGATTGCACAACTAGAAATGGTTGGTTTGCATTTAAACCCAGGTTTTCTGGTCATTCATCCTTTATTTTTCCAAATGTGTGAGTAGACAGAGAAATACATTAAACATGTGCCTAGGTACATGTGGTTTAGTTAAAAAAAAAATCAACATGCAAGGCAATCCAATATATTGTAGGTACTATGCTTGATTTAGATTTCTGAATTCCATGAAGCAATACTTAGCTGGAACACGCTGAAAAGTAATTATTTGAATAGTGTGGCTTCTGTGACCCTCTCCTATTGTGTGTGTGTTTGTGTGAGTGTGCATGTTCGTGTTGCATCGTCACTGGCCGTGAGCGGGTGAGGGGCTGTTTGTACCTGTGAGCAGCTTGCGGCTCCCCGCCTGCACTTTTAACGCCCTGTTGCCCGGGCTTCTGTCCGTCCTGCTCCTCTGCCCCTCGGTATTCGTATTCACTGAGGGCTTCCTGTTAGATCTGTGGTGGGAAAATGTAGGTTGCAAGGAGCTAATCAGACGTACTTCCTAATCCCGTAGGTGTGGTCAGAACTGAGAGAGAAAACATAAAATGCGAAGAGGCCCAAGGCCAGGGACTCAATGGTGCTGCCGGCAGAGACTGCCAGCGTCTGTGGGTGCAGCTCTTAAAGGGGGCGCCTCCCTCTCCACTCCTCGCCCCTGAAGCCCATGGCCCTGTGTGTCCTTCAGCCGTAGCGACTAGCTGCATTTGGTAGAAACCTGACCTCTGGTTCTGCTTTATTTTCTTGCTCTTTTTTTCCACCTTATATTTTCTCATCATTTTGTACTTCTATACTGCGTCCGTTTTTTTAAAAGCCACCTCAAGTCTTTTTGGAGCAAGGCGGATTATTAGTAAATAAACGGTCTGGATAACCGAAAGGTGACGTGAATGCCTTTTTGTTAGCAGAACGCTGGCATGCCTCTTCTGAGGGGTCACTGTGTGCTTAGTCACTCAGTCGTGTCCGACTCTCTGTGACCCTGTGGACTGTAGCCCGCCAGACTCCTCTGTCCATGGGATTCTCTAGGCAGGAACACTGGAGTGGGTTACCATGCCCTCCTCCAGGGCACCTTCCCCACCCAGGGATGGAGCCCAGGTCTCCCGAATTGCAGGCGGATTCCTGACCATCTGAGCCAGCAGGGAAGCCCAGGGGCCCAGAATGCTGGGGTGCCTCTTATGAGGAGTCATTAACGTGGTAAAATCCGGGTTCCGTATGATGCTGAATTTTTCATATCACTGTCTCCTTTCTTTAGTGGAGATAATTGAGGAGTATTTTTCAGACTCCACGTGTTGAGTGGTTTTGCATAGACTCTCCGAGGACAAAAGTCTTTACTGCCGTCTGGGTTGCCGGAAGTGCTCAGGACCCTGGAGCGCGCGTGGGGCCTGCGGGCTGGGGGTGCCGCGGGGGCAGGGGTGTGGACAGCGCTTAGGCCTGAGAGCACGGTCGCCCGGACCTTCCTTTGGCCGAGCCGAGCTTCAGGAACTCCACTCCTGTTTGTATTCTTGTTTCTGTACCTTCTTTGATGCTCGCGGTGTGCTCTTTCATTACCACCGAGAAAGTATGTGTGGTTTTCTTTTCGATTCACCTCAAAGCTGAGTTTTCACCCGGGACACAACCAGCGCAGCCGCCAGGGGCCCTTCCTGCAGTCGCTGCGGCCCAGCTGCAGCCGTCTGCCGTCGGGACCTTCACTGTAGAGCGGAGCTTGGGGGAGACGTCACTATCGATAAAACCACCGGAAAGGTTCCTCACTTTCTTACTGCAAGATGTTCTCTTTTAGCATCTGCCTTTAACCATAGATTTCATAGTAGATTTTTATTTCATAGTAAGGGAAAACGTTGAGTGATAAAGTGAGTTTTGTGCCCATTATTTGTGGCTTCTGATTTTTTCTTTTTTTCTAATCTTTGCTGCTTTAAGAATGGTATAAGAATGTCTGAAAAAACATACATTAACTGATCACAAAGGGATTACACTTTATAACAGCAATAGAACATTTTATCACTTATTTTAGTTTGCCTGGTTTTATAACTGGTTATTATTTCAGATTTACTACTTAAGCACTTTGGATAGCAAGTGTCATGTTACTGTCTGGCAGGTAATATTTTAGTTCCTGTAGGTGTTCTGTCTTTGAGATGTCCTGAAGGCTATTCTTTACTGTGCCCAAAGCGTTTTCTTTACTATGATTATTACTGTTCGTTGGCTTCAGTATCTTTTATCAACTAAGCATTGTTGCAAGTAGCAAGTCAAACGATATTTATTAGTATTTTATATTTTAAAAGCATTGTTTGATTTTTTTAATATTACCACATGTAGCTTTTTGACTATGCTTTTTGTAAATGTTCATTTAGAACTGTTTACTTAGAATGTCTGTATATTTTAAGTTAGGGACTTAATAGGATCCTTTAAAGGTATAATGAATTCCATACTTGGGTGAAGTGAAAGTTGCTCAGTTGTATCTGACTCTTTTCGATCCCATGGACTATACAATTCATGGGATTCTCCAGGCAAGAATACTGGACTGGGTAGCCTTTCCCTTCTCCAGGGTGTTAGGTAAAAGACCAGGACACCAAAAGAGTGTCTAACAGGCTTTTTAATGGCAAAGCGCTCCCGGGCGGGGTTCCTGGACCCGAACGAGGCAGGTCGAGGAAGTCCGCGCCCGGACCGTGTTGGAGGTGGTTTTTATACGTTTGTCTCGAGGGATGGTCAGGCTAGATGGACGGGGGTTCGGATAGGTCGTCAGGCAGAGGCGTCTCGGGCTGACAGGTCCTTCTCTGTGGCTGGGGTGGGGCGGCTTTAGCTGGTGAAGTATGCTGTCATTGATCCCTGGGATCTGGGAGGCTCGTTCCATTAGGGACCTACCCCCTGCGGCAGAGAGAAAGGCCCCCGGGTCCGACCTTACATTTAAATGTGCTTCTCCAGGGCCCAAACATTTGTTCTGGCTCACAGCTTACAATAGTGAAAGGACTTAGCATTTTTATACTATGGATGTGAAAGCATCCATTTGTTTCTATTCATTGGCATCTATTATTGCATTTACCACTATGCTAGAAGATCGTGATCAAAAGAGTCCCAGAGAGGGGCAAAAAAAAGAGGCTCAGAGAAGTAAAAGTTGGTCTAAGACCTATGTCCCATACAAAAATGAAATTGTATCAGTTCTCCATTCCTGATGAAAACATGTGCCATCTTCACCCTACTTGAAATGACTCAAGGAATTTACAGCACTGCTTTGACTCAAGGAGGTACCAAACATGATCACAAAATCATTTATAATGGCTTATTACATTAGTTACCATGGGATGCTCCAGTCCTTCTGTAGGTTCATAGGATGACCATTCAACTTGTGTAAGACTGAGTGCTTTCTCTAGAGGGAATTAAAGATCCATGTTTATTAAGTTCAGAAGACAGTAAACTAAGAAGGATTGAGTGTAGCATATTGATGTTTTAAATTCCTAAAAATTTCCCTTAGGAATCCTACAATTTCAGTCTGGGAACCTAAGTGGAAATTATTAAAATCATTGCTACTACATAAAACATTGTGAGCCACATTGGTAATTTTAAGTTGTTTTTTTTTTTTTCTCCTAGTGGCTGCATTAAAACACAAATGGGTGAAATTAATTGTAATAATCCAAAGCACTCATTCAATATGATACAAATATTTTTAAATTATTGAGATATTTTACTTTTTTATATTACATATTCAAAATGCACTGTGTTTCTTATGTTTTTGTTCAGTCAGTAAGTCATGTCTGACTTTTTGTGACCGCATGGACTGCAGCATTCCAGGCTCTTCTGTCCTCTACTATTTCCCTGAGTTTGCCTAAATTTGTGTCCACTGAGTCAGTGACGATATCTAATCATCTCATCCTCTGCCCAAGAAAATATCTGTCATTGTTTCTAATGTATTTTATGGCACATCTTAATTCAGATGAACCCCATTTGACTGGTGGCTACTTTGGTCAGCCAAGATGCTTGAAACTTTCCCTGGAGGCAAAGCAGAAAAGTAAGAGGAGGAGCAGGAAATTTTGAGCCAGATAAATCTGTGTCCAAACCATGATTGCCTTTTGGCAAATGACCTGTTTTCTCACATGTAATATGCAGATAGTATCTATCTTATTACAGTTTTGTGAGGAATAAATGAGATGTAATATAGATAAGGTATTTCCTTTCCCCAACATTTCAAGCAGGAATGCCCTTTCTATTTTAGGTATTTGGATCCTTGAAGATCCCAAAGTTATCCCTTGATATTCCTATAGTTCTTTCTCATGACTTTAGTAGGATATGCAACAAAGAGTTTCTTTCAAGAATCCAAACACTGTAGAGAAGGAAATAGCAACCCATTCCAGCACCCTTGCCTGGAAAATCCCATGGTTGGAGAAGCTTGGTATCCTACAGTCCGTGGGGTCACAAAGAGATGGACATGACTGAGTGTGCATACATACACACACACACAAAGGAAAAAAATAAAAAATCCAAACAAAATGCCTTCCCATCTTCAAAGGCCCTTGACAGGTGTCAAGGTCTCCAACAGAAGAAAAACTTCAAGGAATAAGAAAAGGCAAAAGAATTTTAGCAGCTAATTCAATTTTTGGTTATGCAGAGGGTCAGCACCCCAGTCTTTGTGTTTAAGGGTCAACTCTGTATTACCTAGCTAATTACAGCTAATTATAAGGACTTGAAGGAAATGAGATTCTAAGAAAAAATCCATTTCCATTGCCGACCCAGAGCCTTGAAACTCAAGAATACTTTACTGCTCATTCCATATGTGGAACTTTTTGGTACTTACCAAATGAGTGGTTCTAAATTGATGCCATTTTTCCTTTTCATGATGGGTCTTATTAATGCTGAGCAAATGGAATAAAAGCACTCATATTTGGTTTATCAGTTTAATTATTCAATCAAGCCTCAGGAAGATCTAATAGTCCTCACCATGAATTGAATGACATAGCCCCATCTGCCAGTGGATCTCAGAAAAGCAGAAATTTGTAGGCCCAAAACTGTGTTTAATGAAAGAAATGGTTTATGAAATCTAAAAGCAAACTACTACTTAATTTGTTTTCTTGCTTCCCTTTCTATTATAACATGTTCAGCATTTTGTCTCTGCTAGACAGTGCTTGGAAGTTAGGAGAACATCACTGGAGAATTAATGTTTGTTCATAGGCACTGACTCCTGAGTGGTCATTGGAATTTTTTTTTCAGACACAGCTGTCTTAAGGCAATTTTTAGCAACAAAAACATGAGAATGTGACCCTGCCTTTATTAAAAATCAGGTGACTCTCAGATTTTTCTAAACCCAAACATAATAACTCATGAAGAAGATGTATCCTGATTGAAGGGACCAAATCTAGGAGCAAGAAATAGTCCTTCATTGACACACACTAGAAAAAGCACTAGAGTTCAGATTTGCTTCTCTGTTCTTTGCATATTTCTTATTTGAAGATATACATGACTTTCAAGAAGAATCAAAAGGAAGAAAAGGGTATTAAGATGGATCCTTTCATCCATGCTTTTGATCTTAGTCTGCACCTTGAGCAATGAGGTTTTGGAGGCCATACAGAAAGATAATCATGTGTCATGGTTCTTCACTCTGTTGACATTGAGGCCAAATAATTCTTTGTATTCACAGCGGCATCCTGTGTATTAGTTGATGTTTATCAGCATTCCTAGCCTCTACTCTTTAGATATACCTCCCACCCTGCCAGTTGTGACCACCAAAACTGTCTCCAGACATTGCCAAGTGTTTCCTGCTGTATGTCATCAGAAGTGCTTAAGGCAGGAGATTTCTGAATTTGGCTAGCCACAAAGTTGTTTTATTATAGTTCTAGTAAGTTTTATTTAAAGTCATGTTTTTCTTAGATTTTGCTAGGCATTCCAAATATTTATCAGTGAATGAACACTCAAAAATTATACAATTGTTGATTCTGCTTAAAATCTTTGATATTTTGTTGAGATCATTCAAACATATTCAAAAATTGGGCTAAAATATACAGTTAGAAAAAGAACTCTTCAATACTGAGTTTCATACATCAGAAAAACACTCCTGTTCATAAATTTAGTCTCTAGGAAACTTTTTTTTAATCTTTTTTTTTCTACCCTTTACTTTCTTTTCTTTTTTATCCTTTTTTTTTTCTTTCTTTCTTTGAGGAGAGCCTCACTGCCCAGCATGTGGGATCTCAGTTCCCTGACCAAGGATCAAACCCACAGACCCTGCAGTGGAAGGAAGCACAGTCTTAAACACTGGATCACTAGAGAAATCTCTTGCCTCTAGGAAATTTATCCCTTAAGTCAGATGAGAAATTCTAGAAAATTTAGAAAAAGTCTAACTTCTGTTATCGAGGGAAATAATAAACAAATCTTGATTTTTAATAGGTTGTACAACTATAAATGTAAAATATTATTGCACTGCTGGATAAAAAGCAATGAAATTGATGCACAGTCTTTTCTTTAGAAAAGGTCCTAGAAGAAATGGGGTAAGAGAAGCCAACCACTTCGGTAGAAAAGAAGGAAATAGAGAGAGACTTGGCATCTTCCAAGTGTCAACAACTGCAGAAGTAGAAGATAATCTTGTAATGTCATTGCCATTCTAGAACCCTTAATTATTAAAAAAAAAAAACATGGTGTAATTTATTTTGGCGATTGTTGGAGACCTTTCAGCAAAGGTCATTGAGAGCATATGGACCAACCAAGGCAGTGGAGGCTTCCTCACCCCCTCCCCTGTCCTTGGAATGTATGTTCTTCCTACTGTTTCCACTATGGGAACCCTTTCAAGGATGTGACCTTGGGAGAGCAAGATGTGTTGAAACTTTCTGGAACTCAATACATGACTGAACCCAGTTAAGGCCTCTATACAAATTTTTAAGATTCTGGAGGGCAGGAGGTGAGTTCAGCTCATCATACAGTCACCCTGGACAAGCTTCCTATGTAAGCCCCCTTACTTATTAAACTTGCCACCTATCAAGCTGGAGTGGTCTGCTACTTTCTTTGGTCTCTCCTCATCCTGCCTGTGTGGGGGCCAATCTCAGATTTCACCCAGGAAACTCGAGTTTGCAAGCCAACAGAGATGACTTTTGCTTTAAAAATGAATCCCAAGATAAAATGTATTAAAGTCGTAATGTATATATAAAAAATCTACATCTGTTTATCAGCCTTACCTAATCGTTTTTAATGTAATGCACAGTAGAATAACCTCAAATGGTCTTCTTTATGAAAGTTCCTGTATATCCAGTCGTGCTACACTGAGCCGCTATGATAATAACGACTTTGACTGGGTGCAGGCTGTACTGTAGGACTCACATACATTGCTTCATGTGAGCCTCACAGTAACTCTCAGAGATAGGATGCCATTGTATGTATGGGGAAGTGGACTTATGGAGGTTAAGTAAATTGTCATGCAGTTAGTGAGAGATGGAGATAAGTTTCAAGCATGTCTTTGATCTTTGTAGAGTTGATTAAAGAAGATATCTTTGGTGCACATTGAGTTTATTTTCTTCAAACTGTTTACAGAAAACTTTGTTCATACATTACTGCTTTTCACATATGAGTGTTACTATCTCAGTATCACCAGTTAGTTTATTAAATAATTATAACAAAAATTCAGTTTTCTTTCTTTTCCATTTTCTTTAAGATTATTTTTATGTAGTCAATTTACAGTAGTGTTTGAGTATATAAAAATTTACTATTATTAGGAGAAAGGGCTTCCCTGGTAGTTCAGCTGCTAAAGCATCTGCCTCAGTGCAGGAGACCCTGGTTTGATTCCCTAGGTCAGGAAGATCCCCTGGAGAAGGGAGTGTCTACCCTCTCCAGTATTCTTGCCTGGAGAATTGCATGGACAGAGGAGCCTGGCCGGCTAGACTATTTCACTCTCAACCCCACCTGGGAGAACACTCTGGGTGCTGAAGGTTTCCTAGTATGAAACACTCTTTCTTCACTACTATTAGTTCCTGATGTAGCACGTGAATTTTCTGGCTGAAGAACAGTGCTCAGATCTCCTTCCCAAGAGCTCATCTGCTAAAACACCTAGGTTCATAACTCCTTGTATGGTTATTTCAACTCAGCACACATAGAACAACCAGGTCACTCCACTTCCATCATCCAAGGTTGTTTGACTCAAGTGTATATCTTCAGTGCTGAGACAGTACAAGAAAACATGCTGGGTGTCAAACTGGCTTTTGGGCTCCGCTAGCAAGAAGTCTACTCTCATCCTGTGAAAGCAAGAATGTGTCATTTTTAAACCCACCTAGGGAAACACTTTGGGTATTTGAGAAAACACTTTGGGTGGTAGTGATGATCCCTCACTACCATAAATATTGGTCACCTGGCTGGGATTTTTCTCAAGAAATGCTGTGCTTTCATCTCCTTACTAGGAGCTCTACCCACAGAACACCTAGGTTCATAACACACTGTAGGGTTATGCCACTCACAACACAAAGATGAACCAGTGCACACCACTGTCTTTGTGGAAAGGTTCAGGGTGTTCCAAGTGATAGTTTTAAGTTTGGGACAATGCCAGGAAATACACTGGTTTTGTGAATTTACCATTTTTGGACTGCTGGCATAAACAGTGTGCTCATCCTGTAAATGCAAGAATGTTTCACTCTGAAGCCTCTTACAAAAACACTTTGATTCTCAGTTCACAACCATCAATGTTTAGTGCAAGCAAGTAGTATTTCTAAAGTAAAATTTGCCTGACTGGCCTTACTACCAGCTCTGCTTATGGAACACCTAGGCTCCTACTGTGTCGTATGGGTTGGCCACTTACCACATAGAGAAGAGTTCACATAATCTTCTAAATGCAAAGGTTCGGTTTGTACTAACTGTTCATTTCCAGTGCTGCAAGACAGCAGAGGAGTATGTAGGGTGTGCCTCAGCCATTTCGGTTCAGCAGGCAAATGCCGTTTTCTCACCCTTTGCAAGCTAATAGTGTTTCACTCTCAAACCCCTCTGGGGAAGGAGCTTAGGTGCTGACTTTCTCTTCACTACAGGCAGTTGATGCAAGGAGGTGACACTACTAAAGGACACAATGTGCCTCGATCTCCATAGTAGGAATTCATCTCATAGAACTCTGACATTCATAACGCGTTTATTTTTCTGCCATGCCCGACACAGAGAACATCATGGACTGCTTCTTCCTTAGAAAGGTTCAGTTTGTCCGAAGTTTGTATTTTCAAGGCTGAGACATTGTTGGGCAGTATGATGGGTGTGAATCTGCCATTTGAGTTCTGCTGGCCAAAACACTGCTCTCACCCTGTGAATGCTGGACTGTGTTGTCAAAACCACCTAGCAAAACACTTTGGGTGCTGATTTCATCTCCACTACAGTCAATTTTTATCACCTGCAAGTTGCTTTTCTGAAGAAACACTGTGCTTGGATCTCCTTACTGAATTCTCATCACCAAGAACAAGCTAGATTCAGAGTGTATTATATGGTTAAGGCTATCACTGCACAGAAAACAATCAGTTGATACCACTTCCTTCGTGGAAATGTTCAATTTGCTCTGAATGAATCCTTTCAACTCTGGGACACTTTCAGGAAATATGCTGGGTATAAACTTGCCAGCAGTGGACTGCTGGCAAAACAGTGTGCTTACCCTACAAATAATAGAGGGTTTCATCCTGAGTCCACTTATAAAAACACCTTGAGTGCTGATTTTCACTTCATTATCATCAGTTTTTAATGCATGCAATTACTTTGTTGAAGGAAAAACTGTGCCTGCATCTCTTTACTATAAGCTCTGCCTATAGAACACTTATATAAAGGTTATGCCACTAAACATACAGTGAAAAACCAGTTCACACCAATTCATTTGTGGGAAAGTTTTGGTTTGACCCAAGTGTATATTTTCTGTAATGGGACATTGCAGGTGTTTATTCTCAGTGTGAACCTGTCAAATGGGGTCTGCTAGCAAAAACACTGATAGAATACTGTGAAAGCTCATGTGGCATTCTCAAAACCCACTGATGAAAACACTTTGGGTATTGATTCTCCCTTTATTCAAGTCAATTTTTGGTTGCTATCAAGTGACTCCTATGAAGAAATACCATGCTTTGATTGCTTTAATATAGGGTCTTCTCATAGAAGACCCAGGTTTATAATGCCTGGTATGGTTAGGAAGCTCATCACACAGAGATCAGCCAGTATACCCCACTTCCATATAAAAAGGTTGTTTGACTCAAGTGTGTATTCTCAGTGGTGAGACACTGCAAAGAAACATGCTGGATATGAACCTGGCAATTGGAGTTTGCTAGCAAAAACTCTACTCTCATCCTGTGAAAGCAAGATGTGCCATTCTCAAACCCACTGAGGAAAACAATTTGGGTGTTTGAGAAGAACACTTTGGGTGCTGATTCTCTCTTCACAACTGTCAACTTTTCTGGCCAATGCATGCCTTTTCTGAAGAAACACTGTACTTGGATCTCCTTACTAGGAGGTCTGCCCGTAGAACACCTAGGCTCATAATGCGTTGTAGGCATATGCCAACACGACACGGAGATCAACCACTTCACACCACTTCCCTCTTGGGAAGGTTCAGTTTGTTCAGAGTGAGTATTTCCAACTCTGGGACACTTTCAGGAAATAGGCTGGGTGTGTACTTACCAGTTGTGGACTGCTGGCAAAATAGTATGCTCACTCTATAAATTCTAGAAAGTTTCACCCTGAAGCCACTTATAAAAACACTTTGGGTGCTGATTTTCACTTCACTACTGTCCATTTGTAGTGCAAGCAAGTTGGTGAGGAAAAAACTGCCTGTGTCTCCTTACTACAAACGCTGCTTATAGAACATCTTGTATGGTTATGCCACTAAACACCCAGTGAAGAACCAGTTCACACCACTTCCTTCATGGAATGGTTGGGTTTGACACAAGTGTCTGTTTTCAGTGCTGGGGCATTGCTTGGGTTTATTCTTGGTGTGAACCTGCCAATTGGAGTCTGCTAGCAAAAATGCTGCTTAAAATACAGTGAAAACTCGAATGTAACATTTTAAAAACCCACCAAGGAAAACACTTTATGTGCTGATTCTCCCTTCACTCTGGTCGATTTTTTGTCACTATCAAGAGACTATTCTGACGAAACACCTTACTAGGAGCTCGTCTCATAGAACACCTAGGTTCATAATGGCTTGTTTGGTTACGCAACTTCACATACAGAGAACAATCTGTTCACCCCATTTCCATCATCAAAAGGTTGTTTGACTCAAGTGTGTATTTTCAGTGCTGAGAGACTGTAAGGAAACATGATGTGTGTGGACATGACAATTGGGGTCTACTAGCCAAAACTGCTCTCATCCTGTGAAAGCAAGAATGTGTCATTCTCAAATCCACTTGAGAAAAAGCTTTCAGTGTTTGAATAAACACTTTCACTATCATCAATCTGGTCGTTAGCTCTTGACTTTTCTGAAGAAACACTCTATATGGATCTCCTTACTAGGACCTCTTCCCATGGAACACCAAGGTTCATAGAATATTCTAGGGTTATGCCACACATGACACAGAGATCAGCCATTCACACCACTTCCTTCATGGAAAGGTTCAGTTTATTCCGGGTGAGTAGTTTCAGGTTTGGGACACTGCAAGAAAATATGCCGAGTGTGAACTTGCCAGTTGTAGAAGCCTAAGCATAGACAGGGTACTTACCCTGTAAATCCTGGAATGTTTCACTATGAAGCCACTTACATAAACACTTTTATTCTCATTTCATTACTGTCAATTGTCAGTAACTTTGTGAAAGGAAAACCTACCTGACTCTCCTTACTACCAGCTCTTCTTATAGAACATGTAGGTTCCTACTCTGTCATATGGGTTTGCCACTCACTACATAGAGAACATTTCACATAGCTTTCTAAATGCAAAGGTTCAGTCTGAACCAAATGTATATTTCTAGTGCTGCGAGACTGCAGAGAAACGTGTGGGTCTGACTCGGCCATTTACAGTCAGCGGGCAAAAATCGTTTTCTCCCCCTTAGAAAGTCAGAGTATTTCACTCTCAAACCCTCCTCGGAAAACAGCTTGAGTGCTTGTTTTCCTTGAGCAATTGACTTTACTACAGTCCATAAGTGCAAGGAAGTGACACTACTAAAAGAAACAATGCTCTTGGATATCTACACTAGGAGCTCAATTATAGAACACCAACATTCTTAATGTGCTTATGTTTACACCACGCACCACACAGAGAGAAATCAGTTCAACCATTATGGAAAGCTTCAGTTAGTGCTAAGTGTGTATTTTCAGGGCTGGGACACAGCAGGGAGGTATGATGGGTGTGAACCTGCCATTTGAGTTCTGCTGACAAAAGCATAGCTCTCACCCCATGAAATCTAGACTGTTTCACTCCCAAACCCACCTGGGAAAGCACTTAGGGTTCTGAGTCTTTCTTCACTACAGTCAGTTCCTGGTGCAAGCAAGTGAATTTTCTGACTGAAACACGGTGCTCAGTCTCCTTTTTAAGAACTCATCTTCTAGAACGACTAGGTTCATAATTCCTTGTATGGTTATGCAGCTCAACCCACAGAGAACAACCAGGTCACTCACTTTCATTGTCAAGAGGTTGTTTGACTCAAGTCAGTATTTTCAGTGCAAATACACTGAAATATGAAGGGCAATATGCTGAGTGTGAACTGGCAATTGTGCTCTGTTAGGAGAAGGCAATGGCACCCCACTCTAGTACTCTTGCCTGGAAAATCCCATGGAAGGAGGAGCCTGGAAGGCTGCAGTCCATGGAGTCACTGAGGGTCAGATACGACTGAGCAACTTCACTTTCACTTTCATGCATTGGAAAAGGAAATGGCAACCCACTCCAATGTTCTTGCCTGGAGAATCCCAGGGATGGGAGACCCTGGTGGGCTGCCGTCTATGGGGTCATACAGAGTCAGACACGACTGAAGTGACTTAGCAGCAGCAGCAGCAAAAACTCTGCTCTTGTCCTATGAAAGCAAGAATGTGTCATTCTCATACCCACTTAGGAAAATACTTTCAGTGTTTGAGAAAATACTGAAACTAGCAAAAACTAGTTTGGGTGCTGATTCTCTCTTTGCTACCATCAGTGTTGGTAGCTTACTTATGACTTTTCTGAAATAACACAGTGCTTGGATCTCCTTATCTGGAGCTCTGCCCTTAGAACACCTAGGTTCATAAAACCTTCTAGGTGTAGGCCACTCACAATAAGAGATCAACCAGTTCACACCACTTCCTTCATGGAAATGTTTCAGTTGGTTCTGAGTAAGTACTTCCAACTCTGGTACAGTGTCAGGTTTTAATATACTGGGTGTGAACTTGCCAGTTGTGGACTGCTGGTCAAACAGTTTGCTCACCCCTTAAATGCTAGGATGTTTCACTCTGGAGCCACCTACAAAAACACTTTTGGTTCTGATTTTCACTTCACTACCATCCATTTTTAAGGCAACCAAGTTACTTTTCTGAAGGAAAACCTATAAGCTCTGCTTATAGAATGCCTAGGTTCACACTGTGTCTTACGGGTTTGCCACTCACCCCCAGAGAACAGTGCAAACATCATTCTATATGCAAAGGTTTGGTTTGTCCCAACTGTGCATTTCTAGTGCTACAAAACAGCAGAGAAACATGCTGGGTGTGTATCAGCTGTTTACATTCAGTGGGCAAAAACATTTTTCTCACCCTTTGAAAGCTAGAATGTTTCACTCTCAAAGCCAGCTAGGAAAACACCTTGGGTGCTGACTTTCTCTTCACTAAAGTCAATTGATGCAAGGAAGTGACACTACTAAAGGAAACAATGTGCTTGGATCTCCATCTTAGTGTTCATTTCATAGAACACCAACGTTCATAATGCATTGATTTTTCTGCCACAGCACACAGAGAACAGCCAGTTCAACCACTTTGTACATGGAAAGGTTCAGTTTGTCCCAAGTGTGTATTTTCAAGGCTGGGACACTGCAGGGAAATAGGACAGGTGTAAACCTGACATTTGAGTTCTGCTGGCAAAAACATTACTCTCACCCCATGAAAGTTAGAGTGTGTCACTGTCAAACCCACCTAGGAAAATAGAAAAACACTTTGGGTGCTGATTCTATCTTGACTACAGTCAATTTTTGTCACCAGCAAGTGGCTTTTCTGAAGAATCACTGTGCTTGGATCCCCTTCCTACGAGCTCATCTCCTAGAACACTGAGTCTCATGATGCCTTGTATAGTTATGCAGCTCAACAGAAAACGACCAGTTCACCCCACTTGCTGTGTCAAAAGGTTATTCACTCAAGTGTATAATTTCAGTACTGAGACACTGCAAGGAAACATGCTGCATATGAACCTGGGATTTGGGGTCTCCTAGCAAATCCTGTTCTCATCCTATGAAAGCAAGAATATGTCTTTCTCAAACCACCTAGGAAAGCACTTTGGGTGTTTGGAAAACATTTTGGGTGCTGATTCTCTTCATTGCCATCAATTTTGGCCACAGCTCAGGACTTTTCTGAAGAAACACTGTGCTTGGATCTCCTTATTGTTATCTCATGACCTAGAGAAACCAAGGTTCAAAATGGTTATGGCAGTACCACACACAGAACAACCAGTTGCACCACTTCCTTCAAGGAAAGCTTCTGTCCTTCATGGAATGCTTCTGTTCTAAGCTTCTGTCCTTCATGGAAAGGTTCAGTTTGTCCCAAGTGTGTAGTTTCAGGGCTGGACACTGCAAGGAAATATGTCAGTTCTGATCCTGCTAGTTGGGGACTTATGGCAAAAAGAGTATGCTCACCCTTTAAAGGTAGTAGGTTTCATTCTCACATTCACCTAGGACCCATTTAGGAAAACACTAGTTTTGAACTGGCCATTTTTGGCCAGAGGGCTAAAACAGTTTTCTCCTCTTTGAATGGTAGGAAGTTTCACTCTCAAACCCACCCTGGAAAACATTTTGGGTGCTGATTCTCTTCATTACACTCCATTTTTTACACAAGCAAGTGGCTTTTCTAAAGGAAACACTGTGCATGGATCTCAATAACAGGAGCTCATCTCCTTGAACAGCTAGGTTCACATTACATTGCTTGGATATGCCACTCAACACAGAGAACAACCAGTTCCTACCACTTCCTTCATGGAAATGTTCAGTTTGTCTCAAGTGTATTTTCAGTTCTGAGACACTGCAGGGAAATATCCTGTGTGTGAACCAGCCAATTGGGTCTGCTTACAAAAACAGTGTTCTCACCCTCTGATAGCTAGAATGTTTCACCCTCGAATCCACCTAGAAAAACACTCTGGGTACTGGTTCTCTCCTCACCAGTTAATTGTTGGCACAAGCAAGTGACACTTCTGAAGGAAACACTATGCTGGGATCTCCTTACTAGGAGCTCATCTCCTAGAACACCTATGTTCATAATGTATTGCATGGGTATGCCAGTCAACACACAAGAACAAGCCCATCATTACCACTTCCTTGTAGAAAGTTCAGTTTGTTCCAAGTGTGTATTTTCATTTCTGGGACACTGCAGAGAAATATGCTGGTTGTCAACTTGCCAACAGGGGACTGTTTACAAAAACAGTGTGCTACCCCTGTGAAAGCTATAATGTTTCAGTTGCAAACCCACCTATGAAGATGCTTTGGGTGCTGATTTTGTCTTCACGACAGTCAATTCTTTCTACAAGCAGGTAACTTTTCTTAAGGAAACACTGTGCTTGGAGCTCAACACTAAGAGCTAGTCTCCTACAACACCTAGGTTCATAAGGCCACTCACCACACAGAGAACAACCAGTTTACATCACTTTCTTCATGGAAAGTTTTGTTCCAAATGTGTATTTTCAGTTCTGGGACACTGCAGGAAACATGGTGGACGTGAACCTGCCAATTGGGGTCTGCTAACAAAGACACTGGAAATTGCTGGCTCTTGGGTGGAGCTTGGCTTCAGTGTAGCTATGGAGACTTGGGTGGACTATCGTCTATTAATGTTCCCTGTGGTCAGGAGCTCTATGATGATCCAAAATCCTGAAGTTGAGTCTCCTGGCTCTGGATTTTGGTCACAACCTCTTACAATAGCATCAAGACATCTCCATCCACATAGCATAGTATATAGAACCCCTAGGTCAATAATGAAACAAGTCTTCACAGCCAGGAATACTCAAAGAGATTCACAAAGTTATATAGAGAATAGGAGAGAGAAGAAGGAGAAAGAGATGACCAAGAGGAGAGAAGAGAGAGTCAAAAATGAAGAGAACAATCAAGCCAGTAATCAAATCCCTAAGTAAAAACAGGTGCTAAAAATTAGCCTCTTAAAGATACAAAATTAATAACAACAGATCAAAAAACAAAAATTAAAAACCTAGAAAAAATTAGACTCTCAAAATTACAATGTTAAAAAAGACAAAATAGAGCACACAAATTTAAAAATAAGGAGCTTATTCAAAAAATAAGTTTTTTCTTTTTTTTTTTTTTTTAGAAAGGTAAAAGTAGGATATTAAAAAAAAGTTTAAGGAGTAATAAAGAACCATATTAGAACAGTTTGAAAGAAAAAAGAAAACGAGAAGGGGAGGAAAGGAGAAACAGGGAGGAAAAATAGAATAAAAAAGAAAGAAAGAATAACATTTTTTAAAATTAAAAATAATTTTTTGAAAATTTTTAATGAGGCATGGGGATATATATGGTAATAGTGAAGTGGATGTTCATGTGTTGAGTTGCCTACTCAGAAATTCTTCCAATATATCTAGGAATGTCTCTGGAGCTCTTGTTAGTGTAGAGTCAGTCCAGTGTTAGATAGTCCATTGTTCTGGTTTGTCCTTGTTCTCAAAGTTTACAGCTGCCTCTCAAATGCACAGTCTCAGTTGAACTGCAGGATTTTAATCTGTTGCACCTGCCACCTCTGGGGCGATTCCCCTTCTTTTTTATTTATTTATTTATTTTTGCTTAGGTTGGCCGCCTCTGCTTGCAAGTCTCTCTTCAGTGTTTGATTTCCACCCTGACATGACGAAGTGAAAGTGGTCACTTATTCGGGCTCATTTGCTCAGCTGTACTGTGGAGAGGGAGGGACACTGCAAACAAATGCTACTGGTGTGTGAGGGGAGCTCTCACAGTTGATATACCAGAGGGGAATCTAAGTTACTAGGGCTCCTAGGTGGCCTGTGAGGGCACAGTCCATGGCATTTTCTTAACTGTTTTGATTTTTTGTCAGTCTTTTCCTTCTTTTCCTGTCTATAGAAGTCTCTTTAACATTTGTTGTAAAGCTAGTTTGGTGGTGCTAAATTCTCTTAACTTTTGCTTGTCTGTACACGTTTTGATTTCTCTATCAATTTTGAATGAGATCCTTGCCAGGTAAAGTAATATTGGTTGTAGATATTTCCCTTTCAGTAATTTATTTATTTATTTATTTATTTTTCCCTTTCAGTAATTTAAATATATCTTGCCATTCCCGTCTGGCCTGAAGAATTTCTGCTGAAAGATTAGCTGTTAATCTTCTGGGGTTTCCGTAGTATGTTACTTATTGCTTTTCCGTTGCTGCTTTTAATATTCTTTTTTTGTGTGTTTAGTCTTTGTTAGTTTGATTATTATGTATCTCAGCACGTTTCTTCTTGGGTTTGCCTTGTATGGGGCTCTCTGTGCTTCTTGGACTCAATTGACTATTTCCTATCCCTTGCTGGAGAATTTTTTGACTCTATCTCTTCAGAAATATTCTGAGACCGTTTCTTTTTCTCTTCTTCTTCTGGAACCACTCTAATTTGAATGTTAGTGCATTTAATATTGTTTCACAGGTCTCTGAGGCTATCCTCAATTCTTTTCATTTTTTTCCCTTTTTCTGCTCTTCAGTAGTTATTTCCACCATTGTATCTTCCAGCTCACTAAATCTTTCATCTGCCTCAGTTATTCTGCTATCAATTCCTTCTAAAGTACTTTCAATTTCAAAATTAAATAATTTAAATTCTTAATTTTAAAATTATTATTAATTTTTAATACTTAAAACATACTTTAAGTATTTTAAATTTTTACTTTCTAAAGTATTTTCATTTTTAATTGTGTCATTCATTTGTTTGTTTATTCTTTATTTCCTCTAGGTCCTTGTTACATGTGTTAATTTATTCTTTCATTTTCTCCAATCTATTTTCAAAATTTTGGATGATCTTTTCTACCATTACTCTGCTTTTTTGGTAGTTTGCCTATTTCTTCTTCATTTATTGGACCTTGTGAGTTTCTAATTTGTACCTTAATTTGCATAATATTTTTCTGAGCTTTCATTTTTTTCCTAACTTACACTTCTTGAGGTCTCCATTTCCTAGGCTTTAGGGTCATATTCCTTCTTCATTTTGGTTTCTGACCTTGGTGGGTTAGGTTGGTTCAGTGGTTTGTATAGAGTTCATATTGGAAGGGACTTGTGTCGGCATTCTGGTAGGAAAAGGTGAAAAAAAATTTTTTTTCCCCTCAGATAAGCAAGGCTGTGTGAGGTAATATGTTTTGAGCTATCCTTGGTCAAACAAGAGATGGCAAGGGTGAACACCAACATTCTAGGACCAGCGAATGATAATGGACTGGAATGGGTGAATTTAATTCAGATGACCATTATATCTACTGCTGTGGGCAGGAATCCCTCAGAAGAAATGCAATAGCCATCATGGTCAACAAGAGTCTGAAATGCAGTACTTGGATGCAATCTCAAAAATGACAGAATGATCTCTGTTGGTTCCCAAGGCAAACCATTCAATATCACAGTTATCCAAGTCTATGCCCCAACCAGCAATGCTGAAGAAGCTGAAGCTGAATGATTTTATGAAGACCTACAAGACCTTTTAGAACTAACACCCAAGAAAATGTCCTTTTCATTATAGGGGACTGGAATGCTAAAGTAGGAAGTCAAGAAACACCTGGAGTAACAGATAAATTTGGCCTTGGAATGTGGAATGAAGCAGGGCAAAGACTAATAGAGTTTTGCCAAGAAAATGCATTGATCATAGCAAGCACTCTCTTCCAACAACACAAGAGAAGACTCTACACATGGACATCACCAGATGGTCAACACCAAAATCAGATTGATTATATTCTCTGCAGCCAAAGATGGAGAAGCTCTATAGTCAACAAAAACAAGACAAAGAGCTGAATGTGTCTTGGCTCATGAACTCCTTATTGCAAAATTCAGGCTTAAACTAAAGAAAGTAGGGAAAACAGCTAGACCATTCAGGTATGACCTAAATCAAAACCTTATGATTATACAGTGGAAGTGAGAAATAGATTTAAGGGCCTAGATCTGACAGATAGAGTGCCTGATGAACTATTGAATGAGGTTCCTGACAC